>JAQGBW010004786.1:0-13128 GCA_034698625.1 Julus scanicus
GGAAGTCTAATGAAATCGATTTGGAAGTCTAATGAAATCGATTTGGAAGTCTAATGAAATCGATTTGGAAGTCTAATCAAAAATAATTGGAATTCGAACGAATTAGAATGGAAGTCTAATGGATTTGAAAGTTAACGAAATAGAATTGGAAGTCTAACGAAATAGAATGGAATTCTAATGAAATGGAATGGAAGTCTATTGAAATGAACAAAACTTTTGTTAGGCAAAATACTATAGTATAACAATAGCATTTGCAGTTGTACATTTCGAAAGAATTGTATATTTTGTGTTCATTCGTAAACTTCCTCGCGTTTTCTTTGAATTCTGTGGTGATAGTGACTAGAGTCAGTTTTTACCAAAATATGAGGTCATGTTAAGACTTGGTAGCTTCAGGAAGGTCCACATGAATCTAGGCTAAAACCGAATACCGCGTTGCACCCTTTTTTTTCTGCTCACACATTCCTGGCTAGGCATCATTGCCCTAATCAGGACAACTTGAACCTACATGCGTGAAATAATTTTCGCCTTGTTTTATTTCTTTAAAACCAGAAACATTTTTTTGGATAGCTGGCTTTAAAAGTGATTTATGATTCGTGTCGAAAATTAGTGACCTCTTTCCTACGAGTTTTCTTAATCGCATTGTCACTCAGACGAATTTTTTTTTTTTTCCTAAAATATTTTTAAGTTTTGCAATTCTTAGTTTTCTTGGCCATTTTTCCTGTTTCTTCTCAGGTCTTGTTTTATTTAAGATTGTGCAGCTTGAATTTTTGAAGTTTTAACACTTGGACAAGTAGTTTAAATAAAGTTTAAATAAAAATAAAAATTGTTTAAAATGGCTTAATTAATCAGCAAGGGGCTTCAGTTGTCATTTTTCACTTTAAACTAGTGAATTTTTTAAAAAAAATCTTGATGCCAGTATGAGATAGGCAAGTTGTTAGTGCACAAATTTAAATAATGATTTGGTAAATATTAATTTAAAAAAAAATCTACTATTTTAAAGTGAAAAATGGCAAAACTGTGCCCTTGCTGATTTATTAATCTATTTTAAACAATTTTTATTTTTATTTAAACTTTTTTTTAAATGTGAATATCTTTGAAAATTTTTCCCATTGAAATCTGCACGTAAACCATGCCATTTTTCTGTAGTTTTTAATTAAGGGATCATTGTGTTCACATCATTTAGAATTGGGTATGTGGAGCTAAAAACGTTGTCTGGGTCTTTCAAAGAGACATATTTGTCCATATGAGACTATTTTAAGTACTATACGTATTTTTCAAAACGAACAGCTCGTACTATTTTGTGTCGTGCCAAGGAATTGAAAACGTTTTCTTCCATGGCAGTAACGAGACACTTTTTTGTCATCCAATAAACCTAGTTAAGGAGGATGTCTCATGAAATCTTGGGTTTTTGATATAACATGAATCTTATTGCATCTCTAATTTAACTGCAGATGAATGTCATTACTAAAATTACACTGATTTTGTTTAACATTCTTTGCTACTCTGCATGATAAAAAAAAAAACGTTTCTAAGATCTGATGTTAAAAAAACTGGCAATCAAATTGGGGTTGTAATCTATAACATATTCAGCGTTGCATTTTGGTTGGAAGTCGTTCAATTAATTACTAAGTGAAATTTATTGATCAAGGCTTGGGATTCTATTGTTCTCTCTGAAAATCTAATTTAGCTCATTGTAGTTTGGCGCTTTTGAAGTGATTCCTTACCAACTGAATTATTACAACCAGAGAATGGCTCACCTGTTTTTTTTTAAAGAATCTACCTAGCTGCCAGGGAAATTTTATTCGTGATCAGCACGAAAGAAACCCCATTCTGTTACTGCCTTTGAAATATAAATGTGAGCCCTAAAAGAGCCTCTTAATCAATGAAAATCGAAATAAAGTCTATAAAGAAACAGCACACTTGCTGGAAAATGTGGAAATATGACACAAAAAAAACCTTTTTTTGAAACGTTCCAAGGCCAAGGTGATGTGCTTGCTATTTAAAACAGCTCTTCGCATATTTATAGGTTAATAATTGTGGACAATTATCGAGTTTATCTGGCATCAGAAATACAAATTTGTAGCAAGTGTGGCGTCATAGGCACGTGCATGTGCACATGCAGTTTTAAATCTCGTGCATGAGCACGTGCAGTTTTAAATCTCGTGCATGTGCACATGCAGTTTTAAATCTCGTGCATGTGCATATGCTGTTCCAGTAAATCTCGTGCACATGCAGTTCTTAATTTCTTGTTTATTTGGAATTTAATTGTTCTATTGTTGGAGTGTTATTATTTTTGTAATTCCTGTCAAGTTCAGTTTCTCTTAACTTCTTGTTGTTTAAAATAAATTATTCACATCTAACTCATCGTTTAATTTCATTTTGAAGTTATTTCAACATCCAAACAACCATGTGTGGACAAGATCAATAAAATAAAAAAAACATGGAATGATTTCTAACATCACATTTTTTTTTGTTCATTTTTAGGGAGATGTTGAAGACAAAGAAACTGTTAAGAAGATCAAGTATGAAGACACTTACTATCCATACGTGTATGACCCAATGCTGGCATATTTGTATGGTGGTGTGCCAGCCATGTCCAGGGTGTCTGCTTTTCGGCCTTGGTCACCTATTGTTTTGAAAGATGGCAAACTTAATCTTCCAGCACCACCACCGCAGCCGTCTTTCATGAGGGAGAAGTAAGAAAACACCCTTTACTTAATGCTTTTTGTCTGAGAATTAATTTAAATTTTACCAAGGTTCATTTTCATATTTCTAATGTGATGTGTTTTCTTTGTTTCTGTAGCATTCCTCATCCACTGCCACCTTATTTGAGTCATGGACCACCTGTACTGCTCAATCCAGAAAGAGTGGTTTCACACTCTGAAACTGAAAGGTTGGTCCTTGGGTTGAAATTAGTTTGATGCATACCCAGGTAGTAAAGGTCGTCATTTAGACCTCATTATTGATGGTCAATAAGACGTCATTTTTGACGAAAAATGAAGTAAAAATGTCATTCCAAAATGTTGTTTTTATGACCAAAAAAATGACCGAAAAAGGCGTCTATTTTGATTGAAAAAGACGTCATTATCTATTGAAAAAGACGTCATTTTTGACCGAAAAATGACGTCCTTTTTTGGTCTTTATTTCGGTCATTTTGAGTTCGTCATTTCTTGGTCAGTAAAATAACCAAAAAATGACGTCTTTTTCGGCGTGAGGCGTGTTTTTTGAAAAAATGACGTCAATTTGACGTCATTTTTTTTCTCCTTGCTACTTGGGTATTAAGATTAGGAATTTGATGATTGCTGTTAATTTTATATTTAATAGTTCAATCTTAAGTCTATCGCATACACATTTTTTATAAGTTTCATTTGTCATTTTTTCAGGTTTGAAAGGCACTACCAGCCAAATGTGGCATTGGCTCCTCCAGCTGCCCAAATCCAAGCCATCCAAAAGGCCAATTCCACCGTCTCTGCCCTTGCACAAGCCCAGCGAGCGGCTATAAAGCCCATTGCGCCAACACAAAAGGCTCTTCCAACCTGTAATCCGGAAATCGAATTGTCTACGGACACGGACGAAACCTTTTCGGATAGTACAACTTGCAGCAGTTTGGGATCTCCAACATGTAGTAAGCCCATTGTTTATATCTGTCTCAAATGATAAGGAATTTAAGACCGGTCTTTTTTCTGGCACGTTTGTTTTTAAGGAACCGTTATGGAAATCTTTGCATTTTACCACTAGGTCCAGCCAATTACAAGATGTTGCCTGGGAGCGAAACAGCGGTATGTGACACCGAAAGTACAAAAATGGAAATAGATGATGAGTTGGACGTAGTCAAGGAGCTGGAAAACATACAGGCATTAATGGATGATGAAGGGGTGGAAAAAGCTATCCAGGACAAAATTCTGGAGAAAATTACTGGCATTTGCTGTCAGTTTGAACAAAAGTTGGATGCTTCTCATCGATCTAAAAGACAACTGCAAGAGGCAAGTTTTAAATTACTGTTTCGAAGTGAGGAGTTGTGCTGTTGCCGCTAAAACTTTCAAATTTAGTCATGTCAGATTAACTGGATCATTTTTGGATCCTACCACTTAAAAATTGAGTCTTAATGAAGGTAAAGTTTTCAGAAAGTAACATTTTAGAGCAATTTTTCATTTTAGGAATTGGACAGTGTTAAAAATTCCAAGAGAGAGCGACTCCGGGAAGCAGCCAAAACCAAAAGAATGCTTCGTAAGGAGGTAGACAGATTGTGCGAAGAGCAGATTCGCCGTGACCGCGAAACCGAGGAACTCCGGAAGGAAGCCGACGCGTTGAGGCACTGCAGCATGGAAAGAGCTCACGAGGCTCACCAGAACGAACAGATGAGATCCAAAATCGATGGTATGGGCAATGAACTTATGAAACTACAAGAGGAACTTTTCAAACTAAGAAAACGAGGCAATATCACACTGCCGAGAAGTAAGGAAACCAAGAAAAATGACATGGTTGCCCTGCTCACCAGCGAGATGCACATTAAGAAAGAAATAATCTCCCCTGATGGTGTGTGAGTCGTTATTAATTATCTCTTGTAAGATAAAATTATCCCAGTGACAGCTATCCTTGTATCCTTGTACAGTTCAAGGATTGCATTGGAAGCAAGATGTAATCTTGACCGTCTTTTAAACGAGACTTTTTCAGTCGTTTTAAATAATCTTATTCCTGGTGATCATTTAAGATTAGATATTTTTTGAGGTGGTTGCTGGCACCAAGTGGAATTCTTGTTGGAGGTTTTTGATTCCCTTCCCCCTTCCCAAATTTTATCTTAATATTGATGGCAGAAAAAGTTTGGTTACTGACATTACATCGTAAATTCCAGTTCTGCGCGTAATGCCGAGAAACACAAATTATGCGCAAACTGTTTATTTTAGCGGAGTAAAATTCACTAAATTTGACTAAATTGCCTAAAAATGATAATTTAATTTACAAATATATGTATATATATATATGTAAATTTAAGTTTTATCTTCGGCATCATTCTTATCTGCCATTTGTACTAGGAAAACCCTCGATCACGTTCAGTTTTTGATGGCACCTTCTTGCCTTTTATCTCACACTTTTCCCGATAACAATTTAAGCCACGAGAAAAACTATCGGCTGATTGTAATGACACAATTGTACGAACTGGCCCCTTATTGCGAGCTTAATTAAATGCTTTGTTTGAGTTATATTATCAATTAATAGGTTTGTTATCCTATTGACTGTTATCCTGTATTTTTAGATTGTGTTGCAGTTTTGAAGCAGTGTTTTTCAACTCGTGTGCCGCAGGGTCCGCAGGAGTTTAAACGTTGAAAAACACTGTATTAAAGCGTTGAATATGGATTAACGAAAGTGGTGGGGCGTGCAGGGTAAAAAGTGTAGGTGAAGTTTGAAGGCTACTACTTTTGTTTCATTAATATGCCACCTTAATGAAAAAAATGAGTAGGCTACTTCACGAAGCTGCTTAACCACTAATTCCAACTACGCATTTTCAGTTTTTTTATAATGCTTAAACCAAATTATTGTGACAACTAGTGTTAACTTTCTCGATCTCCGCTATCGTTACATTTTTTAATGTGGTTTTGTGTAGTGATTGGTAATCTAAACTTTTAAAATTATCTAGAAAAAAAAAATGTTATGTTTATGTAGTTTATTAATGCGTTAAATTGGTTAGCCAAAATTTTTTGGTTCGATCACATCTGTTCTTGTACCATGGCCAAAATGTCATAGTTCTACACGGTGTTTATATCTAGAAATATGGATAATACACCGTATTTTGAAGTAAAATTCCCCGTATTTTACTTTTGCCCGTAGTTTATTTCGTAGTTCTAAAAATGTGGATAATATATGTTTTTTCTTTTACTTTAGTTTAACCATGGCCATGGATGTTATCTTAGATTTGTAAATTTACCCTCTGTGATGCTAAAATAGAAGCCCCACCACACATTATTGTTGATCACATTTGGAAGTTTTCAATTTCGTTCGCTCGACATGTTCCGCTCGAGGGCCAGGTTGTTGTGTGACAGTTGGAAAAGACTTTTTGTAGGTGGGATAGTGAAGTGCCATGTCATTTTTTACCTACCTCTCCTTCCTTCCCTTCTCCGAATACGGAGAGATCTTGACCAGGTTAGTTAGTGTACAAAATAGAGCTTGAGGGGCAGTCCCACAAAGTCCTCCCCCCTCCCTCCGCAGAGTCCGAAACTCTCTAAGTAGGTAGCCTACATAACAATTCTCAATCATACTGATTAGGCCTACCCCATAAAGTAGCAATAGTCTTTACTGCCTCCTTCCAAACCCTTCTGTATATAGATGAATGAAAAATACTTAGTATTAGTGTATATTATATAGTTATTGGCTTACATGATATTTCTATCACCGTTCGATTTTCTGCCCTTTTCCTCCATCCCCCTCCCCCCAGCGCGCTTTGTATTAATTATTAGTAAGTACTATGTATATTGCCGCCACGATTGCTTACCGCGCGGTGAACACGGCCGCGTTCATCCGATAGGTTTGATGCTCGCTTCGAGGATACGGATACAAAATTAGTTAAATAAGTTTTATTCTATTAATTGTTTGTATAATTCCTTGTTTTTTTATTTTTGATTCCCATTTTTCTCCTTATTCCAATCACCAGTTTTTTTGTCTTAGTTATCGTACTACTACTACTACTATTATGGATGGTTATTGATTTTTTGACTGAAAAACGAGAAAGAATTGTTAGGTGCGAATCCACTGCATGTATGCAGCGAGCACTGTCCCACACATGAAACTAGATTTATTCTTTTCAAGCGCTTTGTAATTATGGCATTACTTTGTGGGATTTCAAATATGAATTCCAATTACTTATGATTTGAGGTGCCAATCAGTAATATTTAATAGGTTTTTCTTGCTTATATGTACCATTGTCGCAAAAATTTTCCCAAATAAGTGCATTGTTGTGTATTGAATGGACAGAATTGCACTAATCCCAGGGTTGCCAGTTTCTGAAAAGTCAGGAAAAGTCAGGCAAGAAAAATAACATCAGGCAAAGTCAGGAAAAAATAACTTTTTTGCTAGAAAAGTCAGGCAAATTAGCAATTTGGTCAGGAAAAAAAAAAATAAGGCTTTATACTATTGACAATATTTATTTATTTTTAAAATCTTGAATCACAATTGAATTGTGTATTTGAAACGAAAATTGTGCTAGCTTTTGTACATTTTTAAAAATAATTCAAATTTTGTCAAGTTATTGAAATATGGTTAGGAAAAATATTTTTAGAAGTCAGGAAAGTCAGGAAAAAATGCCTTTTTTGCTAGAAAAGTCAAGGCAAATTAGCAATTTGGTCAGGAAAAAAAATAATTCTTTATACTATTGACAATATTTATTTATTTTTAAAATCTTGAATCACAATTGAATTGTGTATTTGAAACAAAAATTGTGCTAGCCTTTGTACATTTTTAAAAATAATTCAAATTTTGACAAGTTATTGAAATATGGTTAGGAAAAATATTTTTAGAAGTCAGGAAAAGTCGGGCAAAGTCAGGAAAATTAGCAATTTGGTCAAGAAAAAAAAAAGGCTTTACTATTGACAATATTTATTTATTTTTAAAATCTTGAATCACAATTGAATTGTGTATTTGAAACGAAAATTATGCTAGCCTTTGTACATTTTTAAAAATAATTCAAATTTTGTCAAGTTATTGAAATACGGTTAGGAAAAGTAAGGAAAAATTGCCATAATGGTCAGGAAAAGTCAGGCAAGACCAATCTGTAAAAAAACTGGCAACCCTGTAATCCTTTTTTTAATTTTTTTGGCAAAACCCAATTTGGGGGAAGGGTGGGATTGGGATTTAAAAATGGCTATTAGAACGTAATATTCCTCCTTTACCAAGGGTTGGGCCACAACTTGAAAATGTTAAAAATAAAATTCGTACTTGCAAAATTGCAAACATGTTTCAAAATTAGAAAGTTTTGAAAAATAATTATATTTGCCTATCTTTACTCACTATTAAACATTAACTTGGCAGCTGGTGCATGGCTAAGGTAAACTTTTAATGCATTTCAAGGTTTTTTATATTGAAATTTTCCAAACATATGTCCATATATAAGGGTGAATGTTGGATTTTGGGTGCATTAAGTTGTCACATTTATACATGACATTGTATCTTTTTAAAAAATAGCTTCTTCTTCTTCTTACAGCTGCTGCTTCGTTTTCCATCTATTAATAATATTCAATCAGTTTTTTAAAAATAATTAATGTATATTATTTCTTCATGTTTTAATTCTGAATTTTTTCAGTCGTTGCACACCGCCGTGTTCAAAATGCGTACCTGCCATTCAGAAAGAAATTGTGAGATTATATCCCGTAAACCCACATATACCTAGCTTTGCATACCAAGTAGCTCAAAATGGGATGTTTGAAGCAAACAGTTGAAAAAAACACATCTAAATAGTTTTTTGTTTGCTGTCAGATGGTTACCGAGTGGATTGACACTGTTTTGGGGTGCCGAAAGGCCAATTATTTTTATTTTCTGTTTCATTTCAGAACAGCATTAGAATCTCTTATGTGAATTTGGCTCATTGATGAAGGCACTCCCAAATAGTTTTGTTCCTTTACTCTATGCTGTGCCGTTTTTTCTGTTTTTTTTTTTGTTGTCAAAGCACTGCTTTTCACATTACTTGTTTGTCATATTTATCAAAGTTCCATTGAAAAGAGTTTTAGCTGTTGTATTTGAATTCACTGACAAAATGTGCATCTTACGTTAATTCCTATACCATGTAAATCTGTAAAATTTCTGTCAACTGTAAAAATACATTTTTAATTATCATGCCAAATGTCAAAATTCAATCTTTCGATCTTCTTGGATCCAGATTAGTAGAGCAGGACGTATTTATGCAGTTCTGGAATTGTTAAAACGAAAAACTGGTTGTTACGTAAATTTACCCGAGTAAATTCACCGGAGTTTTTGAAAAGCAACCTAACATTGGAAAACTTCTGAAAAAATTAGTTTCTTTTTTAAAACTTTCTCTGTCTTTGGCATTGACATTAATTAAAAATATTGGTGCTCTTCGACTAACAGTGAGGATATCCATTTGTGCTTAAATTATAATCTGAGGCCTAAAGGTGTTTAAACTTCAGATTATTAAGAAATTGAGAGATCCAACCCAGACTAAGTTGAGACCTAAGAAATATTTAGTCCAGAAGTCAGGTTTAAATTATTTAAGCTTAGGCTGAAAAAATTGGTGATATCCACTGTGGATTAGCATTAAGCTCAGGCTTAATGACAAACTTAAGCCTAGGCATAACAGCGAAATTTATTATTATTTGGAATTCAAAAGCATTAAAAAATATTGATAGCCAATCACAGACAGTATTAGTTAGCCTTTAGCTGTGAACTAAATGAATATCTCTATGTTTGCTAAGCCAAGACTTTATTTTAAAGTCAAGGTTTAAGAAATAGTCTGAAGCTTGACCCTCAACTTAATCAGAGTTGGAACTCACAAAAAAGTTTAATACCAGAATTTAGTCTGGAGATGTAGATTAATTATACTTTGGCTTAAAATAATACCAGGCTGATTTAGACTGCAATGGATATCCCCACTGTAAGAGTTCTTGGAATGGTACCATTTGATGTTCCAATGGCTATTATTCGTTTGAAATACTACCCAATAATAGTTTTTTTATTTTTTTTTCTGATGTATAGTACTAGTTCACTTTTGCAGCTAACTTTGTTTCGTTTTTACTCCAGACCGGATTTCTTCCACTTTTAAAAGCTCGCGGATTTCCTCCGTCCGATAGACAGACATTGTTCAGTCCTGTGCATTCAGTCAGTGATAAGTGACATTTGTTTTTTTTTGTCGATTATGAAATTGGCATCTTCCCACCCATACTCATGAATGTTGTTAAAGGACCTCTGTTCCCATTGGAAAAAGCAGTTTTTTAACTTCTCGAGAGCTGCTTTTTTTTATAACCATCTGTATTTTCATTTCACAAGTTTGAACTGGTTAACGAATTTAGTCAAAGTTAATCTTCGCATGTTTAAGCGTATATTTGATGTCATTGATCAACCAACATACAGTATAAACTAATTGTTATCATGTTATTCGTTTTTTTTATTATTATTACAACTTATCATTTTAAGATACACCCTGAGCCAAAAAAAAAAAAAAAAAAAAAAAAAAATTATGCCAAAATATAATTCATTGTAACTTAATTAAAAATACAATAATTTTAATGAAATTTTCCAGTTGTGTACTTTCGTTACTAATATTTCAAATGCAGCTCCTCCTACATGATGGAAATTCGAAAGATTAGTAAGAAAAGTACACAACATCTTTTCAACATGATAGTTCATACTCTACTTAATATTAAATTGCGGAAATAATATCGTAAAATATGTGTATTCTTTCGAATTCTGTGTTTTAAAAACATGCATGGCAGGTTTCAGGGCTTGGATTTGTCTTGTGCACCGCCTTAATAAAAAAACGTAAATATTTCGTAAGGGATAATTCTGGATTCAGGGAAGATTCTAGGGTCATAACATAGTATCATTTTTATATTTTAAGTGATTAAGCTAATCCTTCCGATTCCCGGTGATACTGCACGTTGCCCCGGAGTCGATGATCCACTCGTTGGACACCTCCGCCGGGACCTCCCTTGCCACAACAAAAGAGAGATGATTGGAGTTCTCCTGAACTCCCGTCTTCACGGCAAGCTTGGCTTCTGCCGACTGTCTCTCCAGGTACTTCCGGTACTTAAAGCAGTCCGCCTTCAAGTGTCCGGGTTTGTCACAGAAGTGACACAAACGTGTTTCAGCGGTCTTGTCACCTTTAGGTCCCGGTTTCTTGAACTTTTTCTGCTGTTTTGGGACTTGTTTCTTTCCGTGTTTCGGCGGTACCGGAACGGGATGGCTCTACCGCAAGGGCGACCCTCGAGCCGTCCTCTGCTTTCCCCTCTTGTTTCCGCAGAAACGTGTTGAGAAGTCGGTTCGTCACGTACCGAATGGTCATCATCGACCGGTCCATACCCTCCAGGGTCATCACCATCGGGCCGTAGTCTTCCGGAAGGCTCATAATCATCATCGCCGCGACGAAGTAATGATCCGGAACTTCTTCTCCTGCAGTGGCTAACTTCTCCCGGATGTCCATGATGCCGTTGATGTGTGCCTGCATCGTCCCGGAGACGAACTTGCAGGAGAACAATTTCTTCGTTAAGAAGAAGAAACTGTTGTTGGACTTCCGCTCGTGGGCTTCCGCGAGCGCGATCCACATCTCGTTCGCATGATGATCTTTTGCGAAGTGCCTCAACTGTCCTCCCGTCAAACTAAGAATAATTTTAGCCACGGCTTCGTCATTCTTTATCAAGTACTTCTCGTCAATCTCGATCGGTTTCGGGGTTTTTACGAACGACAAAATCTTGTCATGTTTTAAGACAGCTTCCATGAAGACTTTCCACTGCGCGTAGTCCGCCATAATATCTCTAAGAAATCCACTGGTCGACGACGAAAAACCTTGTTCCACGAAACACAGCCCGAACAAACAGCAAACAATTCCAGTGGTCGAACACTCGTTTCGAACAGAGTTACAGCGTTCCCTTAGCTTGGGATTTTGCTAGCCCTTTCGAACATGTGTGTGGCGAGTTTAGGCTTATCCACGCATGGACTTCCTACAACTCGATAAATTCACTAAATTTCACTGAATTTTACTCACTTTTTCATAGCTACGCGCACAGGACCCATAACATAAAGAATAAATTCGAAGTCGCGAACTTTGCTATTAAAAGACTATTTACCAATGTGCAAACATCTACACATTGGCCAGCAGAACCTTCCAGTACAAACTATATCAGTGAACTAACTAACAAAGGTTACAAAGACAAAGAGACAGGAAATTTCCATTTGGGACCTTCTAGAACAAAGGCCCCAGGACGTGATGTCAGCCTTGACATCACTTGACACTAGGGCGTCGGTACGGCGGCCACTGGCCCTAGGGGCATGCAGGCGGTGCATCCCAAATGCCAACATAAAGTGACAATTATTTTCAGTTTCTACATCAATGAAGGTTAGTGCACTATCAATTTGGTCCCTTTACTAACTCTCTTGGTAGAAACATTTTGTGAGTAATTTTGTCCTACAGTATATATCATAAAACTTCTCCCAAAATCTTGTTCCAGAAATTATGCACAGTAAGTATAGTCTTAAGTTCAATATCTTTAAAAATTCGAAAATTCTGTGTTATTTGCCAATTTCTAATCTCAAAAAAATCAGCCCTGGTGGCACAAATTTTTACAACTTTGATTTAAAATCGTCTCTTAAAAAGTACTGGTGCTAGAAGCATCAGCTTTCGTTATTTTTAAGTATCTTCTTAGAAAAAATAAAGAACCACTTGAAATTACATTTATTGAGAATTCACTCAAAAATTGCCGATTATTACATTCCGGTGAAATGTGGAAAGTGCCAAATATTTGCTCTAAAAAGGTATTTTCAAACAGATTTGGATAAGATTTTCATTAGCAGTTAACGTTATCATACATTTGTGGTCTTGTTTGTAAAATTTTAAGTCAAAATTCTTTCTTATACCAATTATATGGCCAAAAGTCTGACCTGTTAAAAAAAAAAACCAAAAAACGACTCCGAAGGGTCCCAAAAATGCATTTGAATGCATTTGAAAATGAGGTTTTCTTGCATAATCCGACTCGTAATAACCTGTACTATCCATATTTTTCCGAAACGGGTCAAAATTCGACTTTTGAAATTGAGGGTTATTATTGCAGATATGGATATACAGGTTATTATGAGTCGGATTCTGCAAGAAAAACCTAGAAAAACGGCTTCTAAGGGCCTTAAAAATAGAAAAGAAACAAATTTTTTTTTACATTTTTTTGACTTTTTTTTACTTTTTTTCGTCCTTTTTTGACCTTTTATTGCCCTTTTTTTAACCTTTTTTTGAATTTTTTTATTTTTTTGACCTTTTTATTATCTTTTTTGACCTTTTTTTTGACAAAAGAAGGTCAAAAGAAGGTAAAAAAAAGTCAGAAAAAGGTCAAAAAAGGTTAAAAAAAAGGTTAAAAAAAGTCAAAAAAAGGTCCAAAAAAGACCTTTTTTTGACTTTTTTTTAACCTTTTTTTTACCCTTTTT
>JAQGBW010004787.1:0-13128 GCA_034698625.1 Julus scanicus
TCATTTCCCCAGAGCTACAGTCATCGAGGACATTGTATGGACTGATAAGTAAATTCCTCACGTCCAACGCTGAACACACGAATTAGCATATTTAATTAAAGACATGCATTTTAAAACAGAATGGACAATTCCCAGTTGAAGACAATATATGAGTCAAGAGCCACACTGGCAGCCATGACTGACACTAAAAGGTTAAATATGCAGCCTGATGACCTTTCGGTGATAGAAATGTCAATGATGGCATAACTTATGAAATATGGTATGTAGAATTATACTACGAATCCCGATTAAAGTAGCTTATGTTCCTGGAAAAAGGTTAGTGCCATCTGCGACATGTTTTATTAGGAGCTTCGTATTTCAACACTGCATTAAACCATAAAGAAAACGCGTATTCGTGGACCAAAAACTCATATAGGCAGCTAATAAATTCAAATTTAGGGTGGCACACATTAAAAAACAGATCCTTGCATAACGATAATGTTTGCAAATGGATTTATCAATGCAAATGATGAATCAGCGTAAAATTTACGGCAACCAATTAAAATTCATACCGTTAAAGGGCACTCGGTTCTGGGCCCCCAAATCCACAGAGATCCTCTAGAAAACCTTTCTTTAATTAAGTTTATTTCTTGAGCAAGAAAGGCAGTTATGTGATCTTGGAAAAATACATACACATGATTCCTCAGAGAGTATTTCCACGAATTGCATACAGGGATAATTTGAAATGCATCGATGGAAACATGTTTCAGAAAGTATAATTGGCAAAATCCCACAAACAATTTCACACTAATGCATATGATAAATGGCAAAACATGCTCAAGTGACACCTGGAAATGCATTTCTTAATTGTGAGCAAAAAGTATTGTCTTAAAATGGGACTGACTAGCTTATATGCATATGATACTTTCATTACCACTTGCTTTTCAGTGTCATAAAATGTTACAAAACAAATTAGACGTGATTGTTTCAAATCTACAATTATCATTGCTTCAAACTGATTATACGAATAATACAATTGGTCCTTTTTTTATCTAGTCTAACAATGATGTCCAAGTCGCTACTGACGTAGGAACATTCCCCTGAAGTGATTGGGTACTGGGTACGACCACCCCTATCATATGGAATTTATTTTCTGACTGTAGGATATTGAGTAGAATTGAATTTGTTAACACACATAGTTAAACTAACGTTCAACAATGAAGAAATCCATGAAATAAAGGAATACGTAAGACAATAAAAAGTACAAAGCACCATTCTTGACCAATTAAGCAGCCAATGAACTAACATAAAAGGATACTCATAAAATCCTATATTCTTTCAACAGCGATTTTCATTTTATGTTCTTAACGATATCAAATGTGGTTTTTTTTTGTAATGTTATCTCATCTGCTTCCAAAACACAACCATCTTCAAATTGCATTGCCTGCCAGCGAACACAAATAGCAAGGCATTAATGCAAATGACTCGACATTATTCGATAAAACTACTTTTTCCCCTATTTTTTTAAAAAAAATACAACACTCGCAATTTATTTCGTGCAAACTGTAAATTAATGCCTTTTATCGGTCTTATTCGAAGTACACCCGACTGACACAAATTTAACGTGATTATCTGTAATTTTGCAGTAGTTGAAACATGCCATCAACTCCCATTAGCTGGAAACAGCATGCGAGTAAACGGTTCCTAACAAGCAGCTAAATGAATGATCATGAATACTTAACGAAGCTGCCTTCGAAAGGCGAAATATTTCATTAGGCACAACAGCTGCTATCTAATTTCGTTCTTCGGCAGTTAATTATTGTCGATGGATCTCTTTCCTGAATGCTAGGCAAAATGAACAAAGAAGCCCTTATTTTATTGGAGTTGGAAGAAGAAAAAATGATCTTTTTCAACATCAGTAGGAAGTACTAAAAAAGACTGTTGTTTATTTAATTCTATGAAAACAATTAATGTGGCTAGATGGTGAAACAAGACTAAAAACTCAAGTAATGTACTTATTGTCAGTGTTAAGCTGGGTCTCGATATCCACTGAAGGCAACACGCACAACACCAAACAAAAACACTACACAAACCTGAAACAATGAATATCTGTACAACAACATGTTGCTGAATGCTGAGATGTATCCACCAAAAGTTGACAGAACAACTGAACAAATTTGTCCAGCTTAATTCAAAAGCAGACATTGATCAGCTTATCAAGAATCGTTGGAAAATGATAGTTCAAAAAGTTTGCTCAACTTGAAACAAACATTTTTTGTCTTTTAAAAAAAAGAAGAAAAAAAGAAGAATAATTGCTCACAATTAAGCTAGTCTTATAGCAATATACCAGGCTTATTTTGAAATAATACGTACTTTAAAGGAGTAGACATTATCATTCGCATGCGTAGCATGTTCAAGAAAAAGACAATCAAAAATGTCTAGCCAGATGAACTTCCCTCGTTAACATATTAAAATAAAATGCAAAAGTCCTTGAAAAATTCAGTCATAAACAAAGGAGAGTTAATTACGTCCCTGTTTACAGCTTTGAAAACATACTATGTAACTAGTTTCAACTTACCAGCTGGATTAAGCAACGTGGTTTTAATTTGAAGAGAAAACAGGGTTGTTAGCATATGGTAATTTGCTCGGCAAGTATTTCATTAAGATAATGCTTCGTTGCTTCATGGCACAGAAACGTAATTCCGTGTACTGCCAAAAGTTTACAGACAGATTATATTACACAAAACAGAATCAAAACAGAAATTAAGAATAAACAAACAGCATCGTGTGCAAGCAAACATACTATTTTCATACAGTACACAGGTACATATAACCATACAATTTATCAAAATTTCTAAGAGCCAAACTTTTAGAAAGACCAAGTTAAAAACAATGTAGAACTGAATTTCGGAATTCGTTTTCATATATACGCTTAATTCGTGTCTAGGTTATCATTATATGAAATTACATTAGCCCCAAATAATGCCAAAATAACTTTTGCCCTACGTATAGACATCACGAACAATGGAAACAATACGAGCAACATATTTGGGTTATTGCAAAAGTTTGCACGTGCTACGATGACGCCAACTACCCAATCTAAAAACAATTGAAAACATGAACCAGGAATCTTTGCTGAATACCAACTACTTCAGGAATGCAGAAGATAGTGTCATAAACAGGCAGCATGAAACCACCGCACAAAAAGAGCATTACAAATATTGGAATGGCCATCAGATGAAGGTTTCATCAAGCAATGGCCACTATAATACGACTTCCATTAGTTCTATTAAGGCAGGGAACGCAATTAGGGAATGATTTAATAGAGTACATGCTTGCATTCTAAGAAAGTATCCTGGAGAAAAGATTATATTGCCAACATTGTTTGGTTTACATACAATGTATTCTTTTTTAAATAATAGCATATCAACAAGGATATGATAGCTTCTCAGAGGATCCACTATTGGTCCTTCTTTTTGCATGCGATTAGACAATGGAATAGCCTTTGGCGAATGTCCAGATTTAGTAGAAATTTAATCTAACAATAATGTCTGAGTAGCTAGCTACTGACGTAGGAGTATTCACTCCCTACCATTTGACATTTATTTGCTGACTGCAGGGCATGCAATGAGTTGAATTTTAAAAAAAATCCTTTAAATTTATGTTTCGACTGTTTGACTGAATTACTATTCTCTATGAAAATGTTTACATATTTCAATCACAAAGTCGAATGCATTGCATAATTAAACGGTAAACGAGTGCCTTTTGCTAGGATAAACGGTGACGGACAGTATACAAAGCCGTATCGGATGTCTGCAATTTCTGCCGGCCAACCAAAGTTACCACAAACTAATTAGACAAACAGCCACAGCCTAAGGCATACAGAGAGAAATTTACGTGTGCCATAATAAATTAATTTGAAAGACTTCTAGATGAGATACGCCATGAAGACTTCAATAGCTGAATCCGATGCTACATGGTATGGCAAGCGCCTCTGGTGCAACGTGGATATTTGTTTTCGAAATCGATACTAGGAAGAAAAACACTGGCGATACAAGCCTCGCGAACACAGTCGACATCTAATTACCAATGCAAATTGACTTTTAACATGAGCTTTTTGCCGCATTTCAGTCAATATAGAATACAGCATCTCATACTAAAATCATTCATCTACTTGAAATTCGTCTGAAGGCTGTTTATATCACCAAGAAGGCAAGAAATACAGAGGTTATTTCTAGGCTAAGTAGTTTCTATATCTAGAGCTAACATTTATGCTAGTCAATTCGTCAGAAATTATGGAATCATTCCACAACCTATTAAAACTATCCTCAACGCTATAGAGACAAGTTTAGAAACAAACACAAAAGCAAGAAGATCAAACTACCTTCCCATTTTTCAGAATGTTGTACAAGACTCCAAACCCTGCCTACGCGCCTGATTATAATACAGCTGAAAGCTTTTTTAGTTAAATATTTACGCATATCAAGTTCTGCATAACATTTTACATTAACAAAATATGCAAAATAACCTCACCACAAATTTTATCGATTAATCAGAACCGGTCTACAGAATGCACTGAAACTTATATATTTTGTGCATGAAACATTTAAAAAATAAAATGAAATTTCAATGTATGCAATTAAAACGATGTCTATGTTTTACTCAACTGAAGGAGTAGTCACATAGAATGCTTGTTCAAAAGCCTGATTTGTAATTACATTTTTCTGTGAACAGCGTATATATTAAAAATATAAAATCAAATTAATTATCATGGAAACACACGATCCCAGTTTCGACAAACAATGCCAAAGTAAGGATAGAGAGAGAGAGGAAAAAACAACGCAGCGGATGCAAACATAAATCGAAAATCGAGGAAGAATTTTAATTAGTACTAAATAATGCTTATGCTATTATTCATTTCCATATTCTCCTTGTTACGTACAAATAATTGCACATGGTAAACAATTAAAGGAACCATATGGCAATTCGAGCGTTTATCATGAACAACTTAAAGTGAATCACGGAATTTTTTAATAACGAGAATATGCAAGATAGAAAAAACCCAACATGAATTACGTTATAGTCTCAACATTGTCGAAGCAGGAACTGATGTAGCAAAGCAAACAGATTATATTCTCAAAACCAATTTGATGGAGCTTCATCACGTTTTTCCAAAGAAACACATGGTCGAAAGTAAGAAATAAAGGTCGTAGCCATTTGGTTCGCCTTAAGGACGGAAAACTGCCATTAATCATTGGAGTATCAATGCTGACAATCAGAAATGATCTTGGTCAGTCTGACCAGGATTATGGGATCAGTGCTAGATCCTCTGCCTGTTTTTCAAGTCTGGACAACATCTGAAAACGTCGCCACATCAGTTTGATCAACCAGAGAGAAAGGGTTAACCAAAATCAAGTTGGATGCTGCATTCAGATGGACAAGGTTCACGTATTTGTATTTCATTTAAAATACAAAATCAAAAACGTTAATTGTGCACCTATAATACACGACAGTTACCACATCCTGGCAACTGTATAGCGAAACTTGACCACAGACCAAAGGAATGTAATGGATTAACCACCAAACATAGAAACTTGGCTGTCATAGAGGCGCTGAAATATAAGCCAGCACGTTGTTAGGCAAGCTTCTGTCTTCACTCATTTATAGGTCAATATATTACTGTTCTTATCCTCATCATTTCAGTCATTTCACCACGAACAATTATTAACAACAACTACAAAAATGGAATGAAGAGTAAACGAGTGCACTTGTAGAGTGCATACATGTGAAAGGTGCTTCTGCGAGTTTGCCAAATTTATGTAATGGATGCACTTTCTAGAAATGCTGTCTATAGTTAGACGAAATGCACGTCAGGGAGGATTTCAAAGCCATGAACTTGCATCTTTATAAACGTAGTCTTTGAACAATCTCTCGCAGTTTTTTCTGCATGGATAATGCTAAGAAAGGCAAACAAAAACATGAAGGTTGCCCTAAGCCACGAAGCATCATCCATAATTTTGCCACAACTCATGCGGGGTCATTTCGGAACAAAAATATAAAAATGAAAATAAGACGTCACGAACCTAAACCCCTTATCGTAGAAGATAAATTGCTTGGACTCTACAATGCCTGAACTCATAAAACTATGAGTGCTTCATGGCTGAATGCTAAATTCCACAAATGGCATTTAACCACCAGAAAAGATCCAAGAAAAAACGCCTGGGGGCATTTGTCCTAATCCTTTTGCACTACACTCGGGGGGTTGGTGAGCTTTCTAAACGAAAAACATCTAAATGGGAAATTGCGCTTACAAGAAGCAAGGAAGAATTTTTAGAGAAAGTTGGGAGCTTATCCTATCTACAACTGCACAACTGTGCAAAGGAAAAAAGTGAATAAAAATGCGAATAAAAAACACCGGATGCAGTATATAGGAAACTTGATAACAAGACCAATAGGATAAAAAAAACCGAATTGCAAGAGACAGACAAAAATGCGAAGAATTTCTTTTGGAGATCATAATGTTGCCTTTCAACAAGAATAATAAGAAACTAAAATTGCATACTGGTGTATTTGGCATACATGAAATAGATTGACAGTTTGTATTTAAAAATGTTTATAATAGCCATCTTCAGGATTTCCTCATTTTTTTGACATTGAAATTCACTGACAAACCAGATTTTTTCACGACTATTCATTTTTTTTAACTTTGTTTTTTACTTAGCTAAGATACTTATTTGTAGTATTGAAAATGGTAACAAAAATTGAAACGTGAACATTTGAAAACATTGTTTTTTAATGTTTTCAGATCATGGCTTAACAAGTTTATGGCAAATTATTGTCAGCATAGGCTTGATTAGAAATATTCCAGGGCCAATTAGAAACGCTTCCTGACGTTCCAGGTCTCTTCCATGGCTTTCTCAAATTCCCTGACATTCCAGGATTTTCAATGTTGTGGGAACCCTGTTCTTTATGAATAAGCTTTGTTTATTTAAGCCATAGTGACTACAAAACTTAATTGACGTTAATAAATTCCTGAATCACAGTACAGAATTTTATAAATCAGGTACTCAACATCAACGCATTAACTAATTAGTGTTTCATTAAAGGATCGCATAGTTTGTCGTCATTTATTGGACAGCATGCCCTATGGGAAAACTAAATAAAGACATTAAGACATTGATGGCAACTAACAAGACCCAAACTCGGTTAACAGAACCAAATCAGCAGAATATGTTGACAAAAACAGATTGTGGTCACTAGAAACCTAACGGCTTAATAATGACAATCCTGTCTGAAAATCTGTCTAGTCATTCGGGAAATTGCGTCAATCAAACGTGGCCACAGGCCTGGAATCAACACAGCTGTCGGTTAAGCACACAAGTAATATTGCAGTGCACAAACATTCTGTACACATTATGACACCATTGCTTCAACATGATTACTGAAAACTAACGTGAGATTAAGGCAAGAAAAAAAAATGAGAGAAGCTTAAAGTCAGTCAGTGCACATGTCCGCAGAATGGAATATGCATTTCAGTTTTCCAAGAATACAATGTCATGCAGTACCATTTGGACGATTAACATTGCAGTATTATTCTGTAAATAAAGAGTAATGATATGATAAAATCAGAAGTTGTTTTATCCCCTTTGACTGATTGTATAAGTTATTAAAAGCTAACTCATTTTCTACTATGTTGTCTAAGTCTGAGAATGATCAATGAGAAACCATGCTTCCGAGTTTGAATCTAAGCAAATACTTTTAATCACACCATAGAATATGCAAATTCCCAAACAAGTTGGAAATAATAAAAAAAGCATATAAAAAAGAAATCCTGCAGGATCTACATTGAAGGCGATGTACGCTAAACAAGTAATCTCATTTCTAATTAATGAATTTCTAAATCCAACCCTAATACCACCCAAAAAAAAAACTTGTTTTCAAAAAAGCCAAATTAAAGAAGATTATATGGGTAGCTACGAGAAAAAAGGTTCGTTTAACAAGATTTGATGTTAAAATAGAAAAAATGTTGACAGACGCTGGTACATCTTGTAGAACAATTTGCCACAAAAATGAAACTACCGTATTACTAAACCTATGAATATAAAAATATGTCTTTAAAATTGTCATTTTTTTATCTAAGTATTTTGGGATATAAACACCAGCTAAAATTTGCATCTTAAAGACACAAATACTGTACCTTGAATGAAATTCAGATTCATGCAGTTTAAGACGAAGTCCCTAGGCAAAAATGATTATGGGAAGAAACTGCTTAGGCAAGCAATTGTAAAGGGATGATTAAAATCTCTAGAGAAATATTTCTGCTTAAATAACGCTAAGATGCCAACTAAAACGTTGAATATTTTTATCTGGATATGCAAGAAAAAGCGAGTAAGGACTATAAGAAGCTTATTCAATCCAGCAGCATTAAGCATACCCCAAAATTACAGAATTCAGTTTAAACATCTTTTATGACTCATAAAATAAGAGACACGAGAAAACCGATATTTATTTGTGGGCCTTTAGGACGTGTGCGTTCTCAAAATTTATGTTAAAAACCTTAGGGACATAGGCGAGTCCACATGTAAAACTGCTCCACAAAGAGCAATAGTTTTTACCTCCCATTTTCATAAATTTTAGGGGATTGTTCCTTATGGATGAGCAGGTTAAACATTTTCGCCCCAATTTGAACAGTTTCGCTTGATATATTTGTTGTTTGGGCAAAATTTATGATCGTGAATATGCCATAATGTACGCAAATAAATATAAATCCACTGAACGCTAACATTATGTATATAAGACATCGACGTACTTGTACACATTTTATACACAAATGTCACATAGAGAGTTTGCTAAGTAAAAAAAGCAAAGTTTAAAAAAAATGTAGTGGAAATTTGTTCAAAAAGTTTTCATTAAAAAGAAATTCGATAGAAATTTCCAAAAAATAAAAATATTTTTCAGTTGGCATGTTTTTGAAAATACATTTCGGTAAATTTCTAGACAGACATACAGTACACAGAGACAAAATAATTTAGGATACAGATTAAAATAAAGATTACTGCATATGCTAGAGCTGCACCAAGTATTATAGAGTATACATTTTTTTGTTCGACTATGAACAATGTCATTTATTTGAAAATAACTGAAATGGAACATCATATTTATTTATTTATTTATTGCACAGAATATAATGTAAACAAAAATTCTTTAGTAAGTGGTTTATAACCAATTACACTTTGTTTTATGGAAAGCATTACAGTAGGGTTACACATTTGATTATAGTTGTTACTTAGGATATGTTTTTTGTTATTTAAAACATTTTTCAAAGCAACGTATACATGCACTTTAATGCTTAGTACATACATACTATGGGAAACACGAAACTGAAATAAAAGTTTATGCTAACCAAGTTGTCGAAATCTAATTGAATTTCGTTTTTTTTTGTGTGGAGTATATAAAGGCCTTGGAAGGAGCGCCTTGACCAGGAAACAATGTTTTCTTCGAATTTCACCGCCTTTTAAGTGATCACGGAAACACGTTTTATTGACCAAAAGTGAGCTCAAACTTGGTTGCAGACATCTCGTGAGCATCCACATATTGCAAACATATTTGCGAAACCCTGTTTCTGTTTCGTGTTTCTTCAAGTGTGTACTAGTCATAACGATTGTGCATTATAGCAATATAAGAAACTAACAAATGCCTATAGTTATGATTGGCATTCGGTTTTTGGCTAATGGAAAATATCCATAACACATGTTTTATTTTCACGAAATCAGGTGCATGCATAAAGAGCAACTGCTATATCCCTTGACATGTTATTTGATTGCCTACCTTTAATATGTTATACATATGCCAAAGTAATTTCGCTTGATTCAGCGCTAGTATTTTCAATTTCTGCAATTTCGCTTTTTTTTTTTTTTAGGAATGAACTTTACCGAACGATTCATTATCATCCTGGCATTAATTGAAAAACGGTTTGTGCGTTAATCCATGCATGAGTTACGTTGATTGGAGGGGAATTGGAAGCTATTTGAATTTCTATATAGTACTCAGCTTATAGCATAGATTTTCAGTCCCATGTGGAGAACATAGCTACATTTTTTCCCTTCGTTTTCGTCTTTGTGGAATTGGATCAATAACGAATGTCAATATAGCCTAATAAAAAAAGCTTCGTTGAATGCTACATTTCAAAAACAAACAGTGTCAGGAAATAGATAGAATGGGGATTTGTTCTTCTGGAAATTGTAGACATTTTTTGCGATATGAAAAACTTAATACTTCCTGGTAGGCGAGACCATGAAAGCCTAAGTGTGTACTTTCATGCACGAACACAACGCTCGGCATGCCCTTAAACGAGAAAATTCAAATCTCTTCCACCTTTAAAAGATGACACTTAAAACGTGACACTTAAACAGTGAAAAAGTACGTTAAGATAAACTGACGAGAAACAAGACGGGAAAACTTATCTTCAAATGTCTGCGTAAATATTTTATGAAGGCTGAAAATCTGACATGCCCTATCTTGGAGCAAGGTGCGAGAACTAACACTGCAAATTCAAAATCCTCATATTTAACTATAAAAGCAATGCAAACGGCTTTCCAAGTTCGGATACTAAAAGTTGACACTTGATGATCCTTAAATGGTTTTCAAACTTTACATTTAGCATACAAGTTGGTATTGACTTTAACCAACATATTTAAATGCAACATTAAAAAACTATAGATACTTGCAGATACTTACATTCTGTTGTTTAAGAAGAACTATTAATTGTACTAGAAAAAACATTTTGCTGCAGGCTTAACAATTTTCAAAAATGACGACACCATCTGTGATGGATTATTTAAAAAATACTACTTCTTGCACAACAGATGCTGAGAGAATCAATATTGTTATACTTTGTAATAAACAAGTATATTTTATAAAAATGAGCACTTGCACAACATCATCGACCTGTTCCGAACTAAGTGTATACTTAATAACCACTAACCGAATTTAAAAATATATAGTATACGTGTACTGTAGTTAAGAAAGTAAATCCTCTGAATAAGTGTGTAGATGAGGATGATAATACCATACTTCTTAGCATGATCAATGTGAATAGGTATATTACAGGAATTTGGTCTCTTATATGTTTATTTGGTAACTTACCAGAGCTTTCCTCCCACATTGTGCAGGCTACTTTAATCTCAAATCCTATTTGCCAAATTTTCTTTGATTAAACTAGTCTCAGGATAGTTGTAAACTGCAGACTCCGTTATAAAAAACATTTTTATGGTTGTTCTGGAAAATAGTCTCTCATTTCACAGCTTTGAATTCTTCCAGTTCACGAAAAGCAATACAGATTTAGATTTTTCGAAACCAAAGTGTAAGTTAGAGTATATGTGAACATGAATTAGTCGATATTTAATTAGAGTGTGCACTGAAGTACATTAAATAGAGCTGCCAATGAAATGCAAAATAAATAAGCGAATAATATTTCGCCTACGCAATTTTTCACACTAGATTCATAAAAATACATATATGTTCATGGTACGTTTCATGGATGTATTAGGCAAGAGCATTGCTTTTAATAATATATAGACTAGTAGCAGCTTTTTTTTTCTAGACAAAGCCAGCTTGAATATGGTTCCGAAAGAGACAACAATAGAAAACAATATTTCACGAAAATTTAAATATCAATGCCTAGTTGACAGCAAATCTTACCTTATGTGGAACAATCGTACACTTTTAAAAGAAGGAATTCATCGCTTACCTAGAAATAAAAGAGATTTCGTGAGACATTGAAAACGATTCAGAAAAAACAAAACGATCAAATTTAACCAGAAACTATCAGTAGAAAGGAATTGACGCATGTTACACTAACAAAAACACATTTATACTTCAGCAAACAACAAATACTTGAACATTTCCATGACGGCGTTTTCAATATTAGGAGTTATGATGACATAAAAGAAACTAGATTTATGTTTACATTATGGCATACAAAAAACTCTTTTCCATGGAACCCTCATCACATCAAAAAATGTAATAATAAGTAAGCAGACCATCCATAATGTTGCCAGGCAAAACAACATTTTGCCTATAGAGCGTTGCATTCTAGCTACAAACTCATTATTCACTGTACATTTTATTGAACTTATAAGTTATGCGATTCCACAAGTACTTTGGCCATTATATTTCACATGAGCATATGTATCCTATGGGAATTAGAGCACTGGTAGGATCAATAGACTTAGCATAAATAATCAATAAGGTTGGCAATCTGATTATCCAAGTGCCACAGTGCCCTGAACAGTCTGCAAAATTCTCGTAAAACTACAAATCCACGTAAATCGGGAGTATAATGTAAAGGCCTTCGTTAAATGATAGATTTAAATACTAGTCACGTACAATGAGGTTGATTTTTGGGATATATATATCAAATAACAGAAAGCGAATACAGACATCGAGGAATGAGGTCAAGCAATTTATTTTCTGCATACATGTCGCAAATTTGTAGCAATAACATTACAATTACAGCATTTGATTAAGAACTGTAATCCGTACACCAATAATGTAATGTGGGATAAAATGTTTAAAACATTAAACTAATCTAATATACTATGTAACGATTCTCGACGGATGTTAATAAAAGAATGAAGCAAACAGGGAAACAGGCAGTGTAAATTTGATCAAAATTCTGCGTCACAACTTTACATCTCCATCCCGCTCGATAAAATTAGTGAACTAACTAGGTTATGGTATTTATACAAACCATTCACTTCATTCTCTTATAAGCCAATGAAAGCCTTTAAAAGGCTGAAAGAAAAATCCCTTGATATCACTATACTTCCTGACTCTTGGCTCTTTGGTTCAACATCTTTCTATAAAACTAGAAGTATAATTTTTGGTTGTTACTAAAATGGCAATTTACATAATCGATTATTAAAACTGACCGAAAATATAGTATAAGCTAGGCGACATCAATGCAATGTATCCTATTTCAAATTAGTATTTAGAAGGAAAATCTTCAGCCACAATTTTCTGGGTGTTCTAGAGGGATTTGTTCTGTGTATAATTCAGGTTCAGGTTGGGTTTTCATTTCATTTCATTTCATTTTAATACCCTGCGATCAGCATAGGAATGCCATGTGGCAGGGGGGCATGCCCAGAC
>JAQGBW010004788.1:0-13127 GCA_034698625.1 Julus scanicus
GCTGGGTAAGACTTGTCTAGGGTCCACAATCGCCTCAGGTAAGTCAACTTACTTATCATTTCACGAGACTCAAAGCTCGACCATCCCATCTCACCCTGCAGGGCTTCCACTGCGGTGAAGATAGATGTTTCGGCCAAGGTTGCTAGCGGTATGCCCACCGCTAGAGGTTTCTTGGTGCCCACCGCCAGAAGTTTTTCTTTTGACGCCCGCCGCGGTTTTCGATGCTGCCATTAGCGGCTGCATTAACCAACCAGCGTGAACATTCCGCTGGGGACTTGAACGCCCATTCATCGATGTACTTGACCGTCCACTGCTGTGATTTGGAGACAATTGTAGTTTTTGTTTTTAAATCTTGATAGTGCAAATAATCGTAGAGTTTATGGTTGTAGTGATCATGCCGATTAATGGTTATTTCAAATAACTTGATTGATGGGATTTTGGGGTTAACGAACGGCTGCACTATTGTCTTTATGCCATCTGTTATTTATTTAAATCATGAGGACCGCAAATGTAAAACAATAAAAACTCACATTGAACTTCCATTCTTATGATCCAATTTATTTCATTTCTGGAGCTAAACCACAAACACGTGTGCCCTTAGCAGGGGCGTCAGCACAACAACAAAACAAAAAAAACAAGATGGCGATTATAAAAACCAGGACCCAACCGTGGAGCCACCTGGGTCACCGAACCATAACTCCGGAAAGAAAGAAGGTTAACTAGTAAGTCCTACCATTTAATTAATTGTTTTGTCATTGATTAATTCTTTGTTTTTTCTCTTTCAGGTTTTGTTGTGGACACCATCATCAGGACAGAACAACAACCAGGTAAACCCCGGTAAGATAACCCTCTTAATTAAATTAAATGAAAATTAAATAATCGGGTCGCGCTACCCTATGACAACATTCTTCCCCGTGGCGAGACCTCCCTTTAGGCTACGGGGTCCGGTCACAGAGGTATGGAGTCAGCGCAGCTATCCTGCTGGAAGAAAGTGGCTTTGTGAGCAAGTATGCAAAATTGAACTAAGTGCCCACAAAGAAAATTTTGTAAACCCCCTTTCGGAAATGGTCTTAGATGAACCGAAGTTTTATCACAAACAAGGTTGATTCCTGGATGCCATCAGGCAGGAAGGGATGTGCCTCCTCCAAGAACTTACACAGCCAAAGTAGCTCCTTCACAAGATCAACCGAGGCCATGATTTCGGCCTCCATGGTCGATTGAGCTATTATGGTCTGACGCGAAGACCTCCAGCACACCGAAGATTAGCCAATCATTACCAATATCCCCGAAGCTGAGCGTCTCGTATCCATGTCAGACCCCCAGAATGCGTCAGTGAACGCCCTGACCTTGACATCATGACTCTTAAAGAGAACAAGACCTTTATTTTTAATCTGTCACAAGTAATTGACCAAGTTCTTCACCTGAAGTCAGGCCTGTAAAGACGGCAAACTACTGAAATTTGCTAAAGTATTAATGGCGACCAAGATGTCCGGTTGCATCATCCTGGCTACGTATAGCAATGAGCCTATAACACTTCAATATGGATACGGATTCGCCTCTTCCTCGTAACTCATGAATTCAAGAGAGAAGACTGTTCCTATTTGAAGAGGCTCCTTAACAAGTCGCATAGGGATCATGTCTAGTTTCCGGCTGAGGGCATCAATATACGGCTCCTGGTCCATGATGATGTTACCGTCATCGTCTTGTTTAAAGTTAATGCCCGGGAAAGTCGTCACCGGTCTTAGATCTTTGCTATCATAGACAGGTACAGTTTAGCAATGACTTTGTCAATCGCTCTGTTATCCTTTCCCATGACCAACAAGTCGTCCACCTACACCATAACCAGGGCATCCCACCATAGCCGATAAATGCATTCTACACTATCGAATGGAATAAAGTCTTGCCGTTGCAGTTCCTCGTGCAAGGCTCCCCACCAGCATCGATTGGCTTGGTGTAAGCCATACAATGACTTATCAAGGAGCCAGACACATCCGTCGGTTCGAGTTGCCCTCGTGGAGGTTCCATCAGGGTAGGTTTATCAAGTGTACCCCCCAACACAACAAGCAAAGGAAGACAATACGGACAAGCATGGAATTAATCACGGGGTTGTAAACATCCTTGAAGTCCAAACCCTTCTGTTGCTGAAACCCTTTAGCAACAAGATGGGCCCTGTGACTTACAACGACGCCTTGCGAGTAAACACCCACCTGCAGCCAAGGACCTTTTGTCCTTCCTAAGAACAGCAACCAGGTTAACCCTGGTAAGTAACCCTCTTAATTTAATCAAATTAAAATTAAATTATCAGGTTGCGTTACCCCATGACAA
Organism: Julus scanicus; assembly: GCA_034698625.1. Classification (NCBI taxonomy): domain Eukaryota; kingdom Metazoa; phylum Arthropoda; class Diplopoda; order Julida; family Julidae; genus Julus; species Julus scanicus. The sequence continues at coordinate 2,326 of JAQGBW010004788.1, forward strand.
CAGCATCCACGCTAGTCACATTTTTGTTTGCATCCTTGTTTTTAAGTTTTTGAAATTCCTCATTCCCGGAGCTGCTTTAGGTGGTTCAATGTCATGTAAATAATCACGACGTTGGTGATCACGTCGACCATTATGGATTCGGCATTGACAATTATGGCTACCTAGTATTGTTGTTTGGGATTACAAGGGTTTTTCCTAAAATTAAGTCAAGGATGCAATTCAAACTCAGATGTGAAGTTGTGTCTGAAGTAGACAGGCCATTCGGTTAATGCATGGAATGTATGTTTCGATAACTGCAAGTGCTTAACCTTGTTTTTGATTGTTTTTCTTGATTAGTTCGAAAGGCCATCATCCATGACGGGACAGACGCCCGTTTAATTTTTTTTGTGTTTTGGGTTTTTCGCTGGAAGCTCAGGGTTTTCCAGGTTACTGGTTTTCTCAATGGCTTCACCTCAATGGGTTTTTAGCGACGCTTCTAGTCCGTGTGACTCCACCAAAATTCCAAATTTGCAACGTACCATTCACCAGTAAAAATAGCTGAGGGATTCGACATCCCGCTCTCCTCTACCGATCAGTCGCCGAGGATTTCTCTCCTATCCGAATCAAATTATGTGACCTGGCAAAGAGAGCTGGAGTTTGCATTGATGTATCAGTCCCTGCTGCGGTTCGTAAGGACCGTAGGGATCCCGAGACAGCCGCCACCCAGGCCGGTCAGGACAGGTTCAAGGATAGGTGCCAAAAGGTTTAGTCGATTATATTCTTTTCGGTTCAGCCTAGAATTCGGGAGACGCTATTCCAGGGGTTCACCGAAACCCAGTGTAGGAAGGTTCTTGGCTCATATTCAACGCACTTATGAGCCGACCACCTGCGTAAGGATCTGGCAATTGTGATGCCAGTTCTAATCCCTACAGAAGGAACAAATCGAGTCCATCGAGAGCTACATCGCTCAGGTGGAGCGTGCAGCCTTCCAACTTAAAGAAGCTAGTTGTCGGGTCGATAACATGGACTTGGCGTTCCAAATGCTTATTGCGCTCCCTCCGAGCTTTGATTTAAAAATCAAGCTTCTTCACACTTTGCCTGATGTGGACTTCGTTCCTGCCAAGGTAAAGGCAGCCCTGATTGCTGAGGCCAGCCGCATCAGGTATACCCTGAAGGAGGGTGCAGCCAGTTTAGCGGGGGAGTGCTGGGGGCGATGTCATTGCTTGCTTCCGCAGAATGGCTACAGTCCTGGGTAAGGTGCCCTTGCACCGACCAAGATCCGGACCTGTTACTGTTGTGGTAAAAAAAGACATTTTAAAGAGACCTGTTGGGTGAATTTAGGATTGATAGGACAAGGGGTGATACCAAAAACAACACCGTATGTGCCCATGCAGCCAGTACCTGCAGGCCCTGCAGCTCAGCATTCTCTAAAACCTAAAGGGGTTAAAAGCAAACAGAAGGCGAAGAAAAGACGTTGCTTTGCGGCAAATCCAGGAAAACCACCGACAACATGACAATTCCGGAGAATGGGACAGGTTTGTCATTCTCATTGTTGCACTGATTGCCGACAAGGTAATGACGCTCGGTGCACTAGGGATTCTGAGGCTGGCGTGAGATATGTCATGAACGCTGCTGGTTCACTAAGCACCAGGAAACGCCGACTTTTATTCTGGTACATTCCAGATTGTCGTAAAGGGTACTGTCGTGTTTTCTTCCGTGGTAAACGGCCAAAAGCGTCTCACCACCATCCAAGATGTCGCATATGCTCCATCAGTGAGAAGAAATCTCTTATCAGCCTCCCAGATTAGTAAATTGACATTCTGTACCTGGAAGGTTTTAGCAGACAAAATTAAGGTTTTTGATCGTAAGGTCGTCCAAATTTTAGATTTTCAAAAGGAAGACCGTCTGTATTATGTGACAGCGATGCCTCGAACCGACTTGGGCAACAAATTGTTGCCGCCAATGTTGGTGTCGGCCACAGTGGGTTGGCCCAATATTTCTCAGGACACGATCCTGCCAATGTCAAGGTCTCAGCATTTCCGTGGACTGCCGGAATTGTCAGAAAAACCACGGAAGTGTAAGACATATTTCGAGTGTAAAATGATTCGACTAACCCACCCGGCACTGGATAAAATCTATTCGAAGGCACCACTGGAACTGATCCATGCGGACGTATAGGGGCTAATTGCTTTTCCTACTCATGTTGGCGCAAAATGTATCCTCTGCAATGCAAGGACCAGGTCATGGGCAGTATTTCCAGCTTCATCGCTTTAATGGAGAACCAGACTGGTTACAAGGTGAAGCCGATCAAGACTGATAATGGGGAAGAATTCTGCTCCAAACTGTTCGAAAAGTCCTATGCAGAGAGGGGATTAGACATCTGCACACGAATGTCTACTCTCAACATATAAATGGAGTAGCTGAATGGTTCAATCAAACAGCCATTTAAGCTATTAGTCATTTTATGCGACTCTGGTTTGGGCAACAAGTGTTGGGCAGAATTCCTTGATACCTTCACCTACCTGAAAAATCGAATGCCCTAACGACTACTGGACATGAATTGCCCTTACGAGCTGCTTAAGGGGTATACATAGAGCCTTGCCCATCTTCGACACGTGGGGAGCATAATGTATGGTTTTATCCTTCAGGCTCAACGGAAAGGGAAACTCAGTGTCACCACTGTTAGTGAAATCTTACTCGGCTACGCCCAAACAACGAGGGAGTATTACTTTTTCAAACCTGAACTAGGCCACATCTTCGAGTCTAGTCAAGTTCGGGTTGATGAGGCAATCATGGGGACCGGAACCCAACGATCGATCCACAGGACAGATATCCTTTCCAGAACTTCAAATTAATTTACTGCTAAGGTTCCCAAGGCCAGTGTTCCTACCGCAGAAGCACCCACAAGTCTGTTGGTAACTCGTGAACCCTTGACTGTGGAGTCTTTCACTTAAGGACAGGTAATTCTACCCAGTAAATGACAAAAATGATATCAACAGCTATTGGCCTATTGCAATTGGAAGCTCTGTATTTACAAGCTATTTGCCAGCATCATCAAGCAGCTCCTGCAAAATGAGCGCCACCTCGCGTGTTTCTTCGTTGGCCTGAATGCTCATGGGCGATTCAGGGTTTACCCATATCAGGGCGCTTTCACTGCACGCCCTTTTGCGTGATCCGCGTTTTTTAAATATACGTATTTGCGAATGTGATCGACGTAATCCCAGATGGACGTCCCTGAATTTAGCCCTTTCTGACTAGGGCAATCTGGCCAAATGGCGACGTTTAAAGTAATTGCTATAGCGCATTCTTACTCTTTTTCTCCAGATTTCATCTTTGGATTCGGGATTTTCTGCGCTTGTTTCACTCTGGCCACTGTTTGAGGTTTCTTCAGCTTGTGTTACACCACAGATTTCAGCCCACTCCATTTCTCAAAATCTTCTCCAAAATTTCGACTTAAAACTTGCCCCAACATTTCTCATCAAACTAACTGTCTTTTTGGGTTCACATGCCCTCAATTTATTTTGGGGCGTCATCCTATAAATTAGTGATGGGTTATAAACGGGACTAGTAGGCTGACCATTGGTCATTGCCCTGGGCCCTACCCCCAGGTCGGTTTTCTTTGAAGACAAGACAATCCTCCCCCAGGCAATAAACCCTCTTTTATGGCTATTGAAATGTGATATCCCTGGGTGCGTTTTTCGGCTGCAATTTTCTTGGAAAAATCAACAAAAACAAAGTTGACCTTCAACCACGGCCTAACGCTTCTGTAAGCTACATATTCTGTTAACAGGTGGTCAACAGGCTTGACGTCATTATTATTTTAAAATAATGGGTCAAAAATATCCGGATAATGGGGGGCCCATTCTAATGAGAGCCCTTTCTGTTCTAAATACCTGGCTGCAGTGATCACCTTAAAATTGGTGGTCTTATTTCTGTTTGCTTTCAGGGGACTTAACTGGTCCAATTTCTTCTCTTGGGCGAAATGGACCAGGGCCAATTTATTGCAAGCAAATGAGCATTGCCAAGGGTTTGAAATTCCTTGTTGTACAACATAGTGGTACGCAAGATTCGCAATGAATTAAAATGTTTCACGCGAATGGAGTTTTATACAATCATTGATTTGGAGGGTCAAATTTTCCAATTCTAAAAAATTTGATCTGGCGGGTCTCCTAATACCCCTCCCAGATCGTGACACGCGACTGCGTTCAGGGAAGCAGCGACCTCTTGCGAGGGTGCTTCAACCATGGACTCAGGCGGCAAATTTGATTTATGAAAAGTTTGGGGCGCACTGTAATTATACATCTGCTCACCTGGCACAGGGAGCAACGCGTCACAACCAGCATCCTTACTAATACATGTTTTTTTTCTTTTTAGATTCGAATTCCACGGCATCGGGGACGTCCACGAACGGTTCATCTGACTGGTAAACGTCATCGTCATTAATGTTCTCTGCAGGGAACGTGTCAGGATTTTCATCATTGGAGACATCGTCTAGGTCAGTATTGTCATCATCTTCACTAACCATTTTAGCAGGTCGACCGCATTTTCTGCACTTCAATAACGGTTGTTCCGGAGGCGCACTTGTGTCATCGTTCACGGGAAACTTTCTCAATTCACTTTCATTAAATACCCCTAGAATGTAATCACGTGAGGGATCCCCAATTTCATAGGAGTTGAGACTCAAAACCTGGCGGATAGTGTAAGGTCCATCGCGATGGGTTCAAGTTTAGCTGAAAAATGTTTATCTTTTACGCTGTGTACGTGGGTTTTGACCAAAACCAAGTCACCCACTGCATACTTCCCTTCTACAATGCCCTCATTGTGTTGACATCTGCAATCATCCTGTGCTGATTCTAGGTTAGACTGTACTTCTAACAATATAGCGGACATTTCCTCCAACCAAGGAGTCAAGCCCGTCTTGTTGAAGTCAGCATCATGACACAACTCGTTAAACCTCAAAAGATTGTCACTGGGTGCCCTACTAATGCGGCCAAACTAAAAAAAATGGGGATTGACCCATGGTCAAATTTACCCCTGTATTCATGACCCATCGGATGGCAGGTAAATGCACATCTCAATTAGTGTGATGTCCCAATACGGCAATAGCAATTTTTGCCTTCAAATCTCAATGTTTGCGTTCGATGGGCTTGGCCTGAAGGTGAAAACTGGCCACCCTCTGTATCTAAAATCCCATGGCGGTTGCAGCCTCCTGCAGTATACCAAATATAAACTGGGGCCCATTGTCACAATGGACAATTTTAGGTGTCCCATACCGCATGCAAATTTCATTAATAAGTATTTCGATAAGCGTTTCAGCTCTAGTATCTGCTAGTGGAAATAACTCCACGTAGAAGATACTGGTAAATCCTTTAGGTGTCATCGGTAAAGGTCCTACTAAATCAATACTAAGGGCCTCAAACCTTGGCGGAATAGGGGGGCTCGTATAAACAGCCTTTTTACTGACAGTGTCCGGTTTGTACCTTGCGCAGCTCGTACACTTATAAACGTAATCAGTGACGGATTTCTTCAATCCTGTCCAAAAATATTTCTCCAGAATACGGGAATAGGTGCCCTGCACCCCTTGATGACCGGCCTCATTCAACAAATGGTTCCAAGACTTCACCCTTTTCTGCAGCTTTTTCGGTATGACCAATTTGGGCTCATCTGGTTTAATAAATTCCAGATGTCTATACAAAATACCATCCAAAACAACGTACCCACGCATCAAATACGTCTGGGCATCAGCTGCATCTGCCGTATCCACAAATTCTAACGCTTTGACAATCCCATTAATGAAAGGGTCATCTATCTGGAATTGCCTAAACTCATCCTTAGTGATAGGTTCCTCATCAGAGAAAAAATGGTGGATTAACACGGCAAGGGTTCCGCACGTCGACCATATAGAAATGGGACTTAGAAAATTTTTTGATTTTTTGTCCTTTCGACGATGTGTGAACTTTTTTTTTGCTTTTTATTTATTTCGACCATATAAGATTTGGACATTGAAAATTTTTGGCTTTTTAGTCATGTCGACCATATGGAAATGGAACTTTAAAAAATTTTCTCTCTTGGACCATATAAGATTTAAACTTAGAAATTTTTTTTGCTTTTTATTTATTTTGAATACATACGAAGGAATATGACTTGGAATATTTTATGCTTTTTAGTCTTGTCGACCATGTGGCAATTGGACTCTATTTTCGCTTTTTATTTATTTCGACCATATAAGATTTGGGCTTAGAACATTTTTTGCTTTTTATTTATTTTGAATACATAGGAATATGACTTAGAATATTGTATGCTTTTTTGTCATGTCGAATTTGATTTATACATCTTGAATTAAATTTTCCAGTTCTAATGGTGGAAGAATATGCTCAATGTTAATACTTTCAGCAGTTGGTTTTTCGAACTGTTTTATTTCCATCTTCTCACCATCGCAACCATAATAAATTTTCAGCACATCTTAAAAAAATTGTGTTGCACGTTCAGCAACTGTGGCAAACATGGTCGCGATGGTAAGAAGATGGGAATAAAACAGTTCGAAAAAACCAACTGCTGAAGGTACGAACATTGAGCATATTCTTCCACCATTAGAACTGGAAAATTTAATTCAAGACGTATAATTCAAATTCGACATGACAAAAAAGCTTACAATATTCTAAGTCATATTGCGATGTATTCAAAATAAATCTTATATGGTCGAAATGAATAAAAAGCGAAAATATTTTAAGTCCCATTTCCATATGGTCGACATGACTAAAAAGCGAAAATATTCTAAGTTTATTTCCCACTTTGGACTCGAAAAGCAAAAAAATTTCTAAGTCCAATTCCCACATCATCGAAATGACAAAAAATAAAAAAAAATTCTAAGTTTCATTTCCATATGGTCGACGTGCGGAACCCTTACCATTAACACTACATGTTCGGGAGTTGACTCCGAATCTTTCCCTGTCGGTCGCAACATTAAATCAGCGAGGACATTTAATTTCCCTGGGATATATTCTACCTCAAAAACATAGTTTTGAACACAAAGTGCCCAACGAGCTAACCTGCCTTGAAGGTTGTTTAACGTGATTAACCATCGCAAGGGCCTATGGTCAGTGTGGACCACAAAAAGCATTCCCTCAATATAACCTCTAAATTTCCCTATTGCCTAGATTACTGCTAACGCCTCCCTTTCGGTAGTGGAGTAATTATGCTGAGCGGCATTAAATAATTTAGATATGGGGGATCATCACCCTGTACCAGTACGGCACCCATGGCATCCATACTTGCATCAGTAAACAGCCTGAAACGCATTTTAAAGTTCGGCTGGGCCAATATGGGCACCTCACAGAGCTTCTGCTTTAGTAAATTGAATGCAACGCAGCATCTGTCATCGAATTTAAATTCCACATCTTTCTTCAATAAAGCATATAATGAGGCAGCAATGTGAGATAACTGGGAAATGAACTTACCAAACCACCGACAAGCACCCACGAACGACTTTAACTCAGTTACGTTGTGTGGATTGCTTAAGTCAAGTAGGGCCCCTACCTTCTCCCTGTTGGGGCCAATACCTTCCTCATATCTCATATTCATATCTCATATATATGGTGTCCCAGAAAATCTACATTGTCACTAAAAAAGTTACACTTTAGTCTTTTCAACCTAAAGTTACGTCGTGCGATCAGACTCAGTATCCGGTCTAGATCTTTGAGATGTTTCTCAAACCTTTCAGCGGCCGCGATCAGGTCGTCCTGGTAAACCCTATGTACGAGATTTAACAACTCTGACATCATGCCCTCCACAACCCGTTGGCAATGCGCCGCAAAATTACGCGCTCCCATCGTCATACGAGTGTACGCCATGGTCCCAAACGGTGTGACAGTCGCGAACAACTTCTGACATGCTGGATCAATCGGTATCTGCCAGTAACAGTTGGTTAAGTTTATCGTTGACAAATAGGGATTCCCTTTCATTTCAGCAAGAATGCTATCCATTCGGGGAATTGGATAGTTGTCAGGAACAGTATAATGGTTCAAAGCTCTGAAATCCGTAACCAATCGCATTTCCGTGCTACTATCATTCTTGGGAAAAAGAAATGACGGTGCGCCCCACTCCAAGGACACAGGACTCAGATATCCCTTCTGTACCATCATGGAATTTTCACCTTCATCTGCTCCTTCCTCTTAGGGGAATAGTTGTACAGGCGTACAAAACACGGTTTGGCCTCAGGAAACAGCTTGATGACTTAAGGTGCCACTTTCTCTGTGCCAACCGGCTCTTGGAAAACCTTTTTATGTTTAATAAGTAGAAGATTCACGGCACGTCATTGCTCAGAACTTAGATGAACTCCTTCATCTGGCCGGAGAACAATACTTTCCTCAGTAATCTTCTCAGTTTTCCGTAGATATTTCCCATCCACTCCCTCGACTTTAGTCAGGGTTTCCACTGCATTGATGGCAAAACCGTTTAACTCGTCACTAAATCCCCATTTCTGGGTCCGAAAATCAATCACAATTTTGGCCATGCTTAGAAAATCATTCTTCAGGATGAGCTTCAGGTCCTTAAAAGCCGGGACGAACATAATGTGCACGATGAAGTCTCTACCTCGAACGGTCACCTTGACTGGGGCATGATACACCACCGTATCACGCTTCTTAGCATCAGCCATCAGGGTACTTTGTTTTTCCTTGGTAAAAATTACCTTTTTCTTAACAAGCTGGCGAAATAACGCCTTCCCACCCAGCAAAGAATTAGATCATCCATCCAGCAGTCCAGTGATTTTCACACCACCCGCGTCTACCTTAACGTGGATCAGCTTAATCTGAGGCTTCGGCAAAAATTCAGCCATTTTGGGGAGAACGACGAGTTGCTTAGCCACAACTTCCAGAGCACTCACCCGCACAGGTTCAGTATTCGTCTTGTTGTTAGACTGGACCGCGAGACCACACTTCTTATCACACGTGTATTTGGTACGTCCCACCTGTCCGCAAACGCAGCAATGGGTCAGCTTATCCTTAGGTTTCCGCTCGTTTTTCATGTCAGTCGGAGTTTCCTTTACAGTTTTGGCCTCACTAGTTGCATTCGTCTTGTCTTTAGCACGACTTCCTTTTCTGTAGTTTCACCTGCGCGAACACTGAGTCCCCTCCAGGGGTATGTCAACATTCGGGGCGGCAACCTTTGTCTTATTGGTGACTGCAGGATTCTGAACCGCAAACCGGTCCCTTCTTCCATTACACTCCCTAAATATCTCTCTGCGCAAGCTGTTCCCCATGCCAGGGTCCTTCTCAGGCCAACAGGCCCCAAGCTTAAGTTCTGCCTCAGCAGCTTGGACTGTGATAGACATCTCAGTAACTTGCGAAAGTATCAGGACCTACCTTGTCCTATATCCAGGGGTGGAGTCCACCATAAATGGTAGTAATATGCGTGGGCATATTTGGGGGCTTACTCATTCGGCCTATCAAGACTTGTAATGTGGTGATGTACTCGTTGGGTCGCTGGCCCCATCTCTGGCCGGCTTCCAAGGCCTGTTGCCAAAGGGCACTATCGTCTACAGGTGTACCGTAGCGATCCTATAACTTGACCTTGGCTTCCTCCCAAGTACAGATTTGACCTTGGTACATTGTCCACCATTCCCTCACATCTTCGCTCAAATACTGGGCTAGGATTGCCACAAAATCTTTTCCTGGAATATCCATGTGAATCAAAATAGTTTCTACGTTGCTAAGCCACACTATAACAGTAGTTGTACCTCTGTACGGTTCCAGCTTAATCATCCTACTGGCACAAGCTGGTCCGGTCTCTTCACGTGGTTTATAATAAGTGAAACACTTAGAGGGTGCAGGAACTTCATCTGCGACTTTACGGCGAGCCGCACGTTCTTTCTCTACGCGAATACTAGTATCGCGGAGTGAACGGGCCCTGACCGAAACTAACTTGGGAACTCTAGGGGTTTCCACTACGATAGGAGTGCTTAAAATGGAATCCAACGGACTTTCTACGGGAAGTTTGCTTGAAGATGGGGGTCTGGGCACACTAACATGCTTTGTTTTCAAAATCTTACCAGACTCCGAATCCTTAGCAGCGGTCCCTACCCCACGATCCCTTTGCTCACCTAATTCCTTAAGTCTGAGACGTACTTTGACTAAATCCTCGTACATCTCCTCGTTAAAATCACGCAATTTCGCATTCTCTGCTTGGAATTCCTCAAGGGTCTTAGCCCACTCCTTGTTGGTATTAGCTAAGGACTCCTTGTAAGTAGCTTGTGCTTCCTTCATAAAGCTCTGAAAGCTAGGACCTGCGGAATATTCACCTTTCCCCTTTGCAGGAGTTGGACAAACATCCTCCAGAACAGTTTCCGACACCAACCCCTCCTCGGAATCGGTGTCACTGGAGTCATGATCAGCCATTACGAAATTAATGGACGTTAATCACCTTCTAAAACGGACTCCTCAATGGACTTATCAAAAACTGTATATATAACGGATTAGGGGCACCACTACCTAATCCCTAGCTATCAAATAAGGCTAAAATAACCTAGAAAACACAATTCAGGGACACCTCCCGGGAAGTGATCAATCACTAACCACTTCCCTGAACGCTGTGGGAAGTCCCCAGGGATCAGTTTTACTTCCCACAAAAAAAGGCTGATCACTACTGATCATTTCAAAATGGCCGATTTCAAAACGGCTTCACAAAAAGTGTATGGGATAATTTGTATGGGCCAAGCAGACGAATTATAGGCAAACGTTAAAAATCAAGCAAACAAACAACAAACAAAACGACTACATTAGGTAAGAAAGTATTTTAAGCTAAAATAGTAGATTGTGGAGCTACAG
>JAQGBW010004789.1:0-13125 GCA_034698625.1 Julus scanicus
CATTATCAGACTATTTCTAAACATTATCAGACTATTTCTAAACATTATCAGACTATTTCTAAACATTATCAGACTATTTCTAAACATTATCAGACTATATTTCTAAACATTATCAGACTATATTTCTAAACATTATCAGACTATATTTCTAAACATTATCAACTATATTTCTAAACATTTTCAGACTATATTTCTAAACATTATCAGAATATATTTCTAAACATTATCAGACTATATTTCTAAACATCATCAGACTACTATTTCAAAACATTATCAGACTATTATTTCTAAAAATTATCAGACTACTATTTCTTAACATTATCAGACTATATTTCTGAACATTATCAGACTATATTTCTAAACATTACCAGAATATATTTCTAAACATTATCAGACTATATTTCTAAACATCATCAGACTATATTTCTAAACATCATCAGACTATATTTCTAAACATCATCAGACTATTTCTTAACATTATCAGACTATTTTTTATTCAAACAATCAGAATGAGCTTTTATTATGTGAGCTAGAATTTGTTTTTGTTTATTCTCCATTTTTGCCAATTGCAATCCAAACTAACAACAAGTTGTAAACAATACAAAATAAACATTGACAAGGTACATTTCGGACATAAACTCATCTTGATGAACAACATTCCAGTATTTTTATGCAAATCTGTAGTTCCCATTCTGTTCATAAAATTTGTGTTCATGTTGTAATCTGGAGTTGAATGTGCAATGCATATACCACACGCGCGTACTGTGCATCAATGGCCCTTTTCCCCTGTCTTAAATTTAAGAAAAGCGATCCCATACCACCAATACCTTCCCTTCCGATTAACTGCAGCACGTCTCCAGAGACTCTCTTTAGCATGTGTAGGGATATGAGGAGGTTAGTTTGAAAATCAGTTCGGGCTCCTCGCATTCTCAGCTCTCCATTCTTCATCCGAGGGGTCATGTTTTATTATATGTAAATTAATTAAAACGCCAAGCGCAAATTAATGTATTGAGAAAGCAGCCAAATTGCGTGCCAGCTCGTAAATTGAACGCTTTAAAAATATAAGATTCATCCTGGCAATTAATGCAGGCGCGAGATAAGGCAAATACGTTCAGATTCAGCGCTGAAAATGCAAAACATCTGCTACAGAAGAAGCCCCTCATAACCTTAAGTGCCATTTACGCCAAGCTGCAATCTTAAATTTATTAAAAAATGAACTTGAAAGCCGAAATTAAAAGGGCGGCAGAGAAGAGTAAAACCCTCAAGCAACCACAACCACGGATTAAGCCACGTGGTTCCAAAATGTTCAGTACACAATATTCGTTTAATTTGCATCAGTGTCTAGCAATAAGCTCAGTAGCTCACTAATATTCGGTTTCTTCCCTGGTCCTCTTGCATATATTAACAAATTTTCAATAATGGCGGCCATTCATGGCGAACAACAATGCTTGGCAAGGAAGTATTATAATGCATTAATGCTTACAGCCATGTATTTCGTCAACATGTCCCACATAGAACAGAAATGCATTTGCAATGATTTGCAATGCATTTGCAATGCAATTAAAATACATATAGATTGAGACACCGAAAATGCATTTCTAAAAATGTATTTAAAAATGCGTTTGGAAATACATTTTGAAATGCTTTTCAGTGTCTCAATCTAAATGCATTTCTTTTCCATGTGGGGTTGATGATTGCTGACCTGTCTCCATCAAAAACTTGACAGAATCCATCAACAAACTCGTCCAGTTTATGGCGCTTCTACCAAGTTCGTCTCACAACGTCTGTCAATTGAGGTCGGCATTTGATCACATGGCTGATCATGCGCAGTAAAGTGCTAACATTTTTTTCCGTTTGATCTGACATCACGGTAGGCAAACTTTTTTTCTAATTTTGTTTCAGCAAACCATGTTGATCAACAATGTGGCCGTATGTTAACTACAGTAGAGACGGGGCTTCAGATTTTACGCAAATATTGTGATATTGAAGATAAAAAGACTTATGGTGTTAATGGATTGAATCATGAAATTAAAACTTTAAAAGTTATTGTATACACTGCAGATATAGTTTTTTTTTATTTTTTTGTGATAATTTATATAGATTAATACTTTTGCGGGATATGCTAGGTATAAAGTTGTTATAAACGGGTAAATTGTGTTTTTGTGCAATGATATATTTTGTATGCCCATGGGTGCGATGTATTATATAGCAGACAGTCTTTTTGTCTGTCGGGGTGGATTAGACATCGTCTTGTTTTGTTAAATAACGAGTATAGTGAGTCTGTATTTTGACTTTTTTAGATAAAAGGATACTTTTAAGGGGGAAGTAGGGTTGTGTCACTAGATGGTGAGAATTTATTAATTTTTAGTGGGAGAAGCATGTTCATAGTCTTTAATCATATTTTTCGTCTGAATTTCTTACATTTTGTACGTAGTGTTTAATGGCAATCGAAACCGGATCACATTTACAGATTTTAAAACACAATTACAGCCAAATAAAAAGAGATTAAATAAAAATAAAAAAATTTTAAAATAGCTTGATAAATCAGCAATGGAATTACTTTTTCGTTTTTCACTTTGAAATGGTAGATTCAAAAAAAAATTAATAAACAAGTTTGAAAAATGTCCGTTAATTTCCACATTCTACCAGCAGGTGGCAGCATGAGAATGCAAATTAACAGACATTTTTCAAACTTGTTTATTAATTTAAAACCAATATACCATTTCAAAGTTAAAAACGAAAAAGTAATACCATTGCTGATTCATTAAGCTATTTTAACCAATTTTTATTTTCATTTAATCTCTTTTTGTTTGGCTGTGATTGTGTTCTAAAATTTCACCCATTGAAAGTGATAGGGTTGTGATTCACCTTAAGAATATTCACTTTCCCACTTCTCTACTATACAGTCCCTTTTACTCCTCATTTCATTTCAGTATAATAATGGTATTTTTAAAAGTTATGACTGAACATCTGCTGATATGCAGTTGTTTCTAACCGTCCTTTAACAAGTTCATACAATCAAGTATAAACAACAGCTAGAACTTAATAAATTCTGCACTGTTCGCGCTTTAGAAACAAACTCAGACATCGCCACAAACAAAACATTTCCTACAAAACTGCGAAGCTCAAACACTGCAGCACTATCAACTTAATCAAAAAGTTGCATTCGAATTTGAGCACACATTCATTCTTGTATTCTGGTGCAAGAGAATGCAGATAAACACCAGTAATGCACCATACCGAATGCGAGACCACGTTAACCAAACTTCGCTGTAATGAACCAGCCACTACACCAGAAAGGTCCTCAAATGCAGTGTTCATCCGCTAATGGCATCACTGCGCAATTTTCAAGCCGGCCAGACTGCGATATATAAAGTGCTTGGCCCAGATAATAGAGAAGAATGTAAAAGTTGTGCCGAACGCGCGTTTTACAGCTGACCTAACACGAGGATTTTCGAATGCATTAATCAATATAGTTTCATTCGCAAGGTGAGCTGGGCTTCTATTTAGATATGCACAAAAGAAGGATTCCTAAAGGTCCTCCATATGGCCAAAGGACGTGCTCGCGCACAAAGTATTGACGAAATCCGAGTGCAGGTGGATAAGTGAGATGCATTGGTAGTTGTTCCAGCCAGAGACAAATTAGTTTCAATCAAAACAAGGGTTAGAACACATCGTCGAAACACTAAACGGAAATCACAGCACAAATCCGGCATAACGAGCCATTAGGTAGTTGCACGTTTGCAGTGGGGGGAAAATCACTCTCCTAGGCAATATTTCTCTCAGAGACATAGTACATCGGAATAATGCAATAGATTCTGCTGATATCGAGATTGGATGCTTTCGAAATTCTTCCTCCCTAATGTTAAATTAAAATCACTGAAAGGGAATCGCTCAATGTGCATCATCGAGAGACAGACCTGGAGTTGCATTATAGATTTGCTAGTCTCCTCACAAACCACAATCGCATTCTTTGTAAAATGTTTTCCTGAAGGCAAAGTAAGCAAAAGCTGTTAACTCGAATACCGATCAAATATTTTTGTTCAGAAATTGAGGTTGCAAAGGGTTTACTAAGGTTAAATATGTATATAGCCTACGAGGTAACGAATTTTTCATGATTATGTTCTCATGCATTCTTGTATACGTTCTTCTCTGCACATGAACAAATAAATATAATTTTATTAAATTCCTTAAAAATGATTTTTTTATAATATATAATTCAAATTCAAATAAATGCAAGATTTAAAAAAAAATATTCAAATCAAAATAAAACAAATTTTGTCTAGATATCAGTAGCTGATGTTTATGAACCCTATGAGGGAGATGATAATTCATTTTGATTTAAGTTTAATTACAAACAAAAAGCATTTCCATGTTAATTATTATTTGATAGAAATCGTTTAATCTAATTCTCAATAGAACAGTTTCATAGAAATTGCAATTTCATTCGGAAATTTTGGATGATTTCTCGAATCGAAAAACCTGATTGGCTAGGTTATTAACTAATCCCGGGTGGAAAACCATATAAAGCGTATTAGTATAAAGCGAAATTGAGCACATCTAGACATTTATACAACCATATATGTGCATGTATTGTACATATGTTTGGGCATATTTGTTCGCATGTCTTTGCCTGGCCATGTAGATATGGCTACACATCTGTCCATACCTATACATATACGACATTCGTAAATATACCATATACGAGCACATAGCTAATACATTTCAGTGTATAATACCTTAATGGATGGATATGACATGTTATATATACAGTGAAAATCTGACCATACATATGTACAAGTAGAACATGCAGTTTTAAAGGGCCTATTTACACTGTATTTCCATTATGGCTCATCGATTGCACATATTGGGACCATCATCTGATACTATCCCTATTACCAGAGTTGTTCAAATCACTTGAGCTTGAGACCGAGCTGCATCTCAAGTCCCAGTTGCACAAAACAATTGCCAGGACGAGCTCAAGACAACCAAATGCTCGACTCTGCAACTATGGTAGGGTGTCATCTCAAGCTTTAGCTCAAGCTTGAGATGTAGCTTAAAAGAGCTAAAGCTTGAACTTCAGTCTTTTACCAACTGTGGTATGGGCCTATGGCCCAAACACGGCTATAGTACATGGCCCACATATCTAGCCCATACATGTCCATATATAGCTTAATTCACCACCAGGGCCTGCCCTTAATTTGCTTAAATGCATCATTGAAACACCTTAAAACACTAACTATACCAAGTACTTCAATGGCAAAATATGACAGGTTTAGCATGTTGCATGAGAGGGATCACAACCCCCATCATTTTCAATGGGTCGGGTTTGCAAAGATACTCACAGTTGAATGAAGGAGGTTTGGGTAGGGGTGAGAATTGTTTGGGGTGGCTTAATGGATCAGCAAGGGGCTCCCCTTGTCATTTTTCCCTTGGAAATGGTAGAATTTTTAAAATTAATATACAAATTTGAAAAATGTCCGTTAATTTGCACCCGCTGCCAGCAGGTGGCAGCATGAGATGGGCAAGTTGTGAGTGCAAAAATCCAAATAATAATTTAGTAAATATTAATTTTAAAAAAATCTATTATTTTAAAGTGAAAAATGACAACTGAAGTCCCCTTGCTGATTTATTAACTATTTTAAACAATTGTTATTTTTATTTAAATATCTTTTTGCTTGACTATGAGTGTCTTTGCAAATTTCACCCATTGAAAGGGATAGGGTTGTAATCCCCCTTAACACTGTCCAAAGTTGAGTCTGAACATTTTGTAGCAGTAAATGTACATGTTTCTGCATGAAATATTGCAAGTTTTGCAAATATACAGCGCCAAATGTTTAGCAATGTTGTTTTCAAAAGTACGGATATACTGTTTGCAAGTCTGGGACTATCTGTAAATTCCACCAGTAAAGGAGTATATCCTTCGTATAGCAGCGATTATTTTTGTCAGATCCACAGTTAAATTCAACAAATGTTGCCATTCAACCTTTTCGTACACCTGTGCACGACAAGAATTGCACCACTAAACAGCAGCGAAAAACCGTGAGAGATAATACGCACACTAAGTAAACCGAGCCTGAACCAAATAGAATTTCAATCATATTAAATTAATATTTGACAGTGGAGCAAGCAGCAAAAGCAGTTTACCAGAGGCGACGTTGGCGCGCACTTAACATTAATCAAAATCTGTGCCAATTACATCGTCGGCATCAAAGAAAAATAAATGGGATTGAGTGAACAAACTGGAAGGAAAACAACGTCCCGCGGCCCCCCGACATCTTAACCATATTAGCAGCATACATACACACATATATATGAAGAAGTTTGAAATCACGGCAACAAATTGAACGGCCGCGTGGAAATCGACAGAAAGTTCCAAAGCAGCTAATTGAAAAAAGTTTTTTTTTAGAAACACTATTTACTCGAAGGATATTTTTTTCCTCAGTAAACTAAAGTTCGTCTCATGAATATTGGATTTGCTACAGGAAAATGCTCCATTACACGGCCAGGAAATTGCCTCCGTTAATTTAATCTCAAAAATCTATAAGCCAGAGGAAAGTTGATTCTGTCTCACTATACGGGCGAAAGGGTGCGCTGCTTAAATGTCTGGAGAAAACGCATCCTTCCATAAGTGTGGACTTAGTAACTTAATTTTCTTGCTTAGTAGAAATTGCATTATTCGATATGATTGTACAATATTGTGATAAATGCAAGTATTAGGAACAGAAACGTAAATTCAACTGGGAATACGAGCTGAGAGCTTTACTAAAGATTTATTAATTCCTGACATATCCTAAAAATCTCATGTACAGCAACGTCTGATTTACATAATATATGTATATGTATATGTACAGCATCGTCTGATGTTGGTCACAATTTGATTTCTTTTAAAATGTGAGTCATCTGAAATTTCATTTGCAGTTTAATGCTCAAGTTTTCGAGTAATAAACAATTTGGATACAAAGTGATCAGACAATGTCATAATGTTACTTTACTCGTGACAACAAATTTTAATAAAAAGTGTGCCTCATTTAGCAAAAATGTCATCTTAATTCAAGCTGAGACGTACTAATTAAAGAAGTGATATCCTAGCTAATTCAGAAAAAAATGACTTATTGAATATCTGTAAGACTGGTCATGCATCAATTCTAAAAGTTGGCAGCTATTTGAAACTAGTTAAGGAGCTAGCTAAAAACAATGACCAATGACCAAAATTATCATCAAATGAACTGGGATAGTCAGGACCAATCATAAATTTCTTGGGTTATAGAGATTAGTAGTGTTTGGAACCTTACTGAACACATTTGTAATTATATATTCAAGCTCCATACTGATTTTATTGTATACATTACATTGGGCCCAAAACGCAATAAACAGACAATGACGCCACCCTGATGAAAAAAAATAAATAAATAAAAAATAAAATAGCGATTTCTATTGGTATCGATAGAAAATATCTATTGGTTTCAATTGTTTTCTATAGTGTTCTATTGTTTTCTATTGTTCAGTCAATACAGCTAATCCAAAGAAGTCAATAGAAGTCAACACAGGAACCATAAAAAACAATTAAAACCAATAAAGTTTCCAAATAACAATAGAAACCAATAGAAATCTCTAATGGTTTCTATTGTTTTTTTCACCAGGGCATTTATGGTTGGAATGAGACTATTTTACGCATTATCATTTTAAGTGGATTCCAGTAATTCGGTTTACTATTCCCTGATATATGAATAAAAAACTATTTACTCAGAAATGTTGTCCAAAATTCCCCAAAATGGTGTCCAATGAGCATTTTGCGTCATTAATATATATCAATCAACCCACATATATATATTTGGATCTGACATATCTTTATCGGGTTGCCTTCACAATTTAGCTTATTATTCTTCAACGTGTTAAAGGAGTGCCTTAAGGCATATGTGCTCTTGAGAGAATCTTAAAAGCCAGCCTTACAATGAAAAACAATTTATGGATTTTCACATGCTAATAGCAATGCTTAGCGAATTATTTAATACTAGCGTCAGCTGTTGGCTTATTGATATGACACGAAAAGGCTTTCGGTTAGGCGTTATCACACAGGCACTTGTAGCAAAAAATGATCGGAAAATAAATGATCCAAATTTGTATCCAACTCCAATCGTTTTTATTTCTGCTTTTATATTTTTGTACGGTTGATTGAGCGTTTAACATAAATGTTTAGGGAGGGAATATTCTGCACTGTGGTTATTTGATACATTGCATATATGTACTCTATACGGTGATATTGCAAACCCGTTATTTTTACTAGCGTGTTGAAATAACAAACGAAAAGCTAAAATATTGAAAAAAAAATATTTTGCTAAAAGGTCTTACTCTACAGGACCAGGTCAACCTCAAATAACAAAATTTGGGCAATGAGTAAAGTTTTTGTGACAATTCCAATTCTGAGATATGTGCAATAAATGGGTTATTTGTATAACTGGTGGTTTTCTTTTTTAAATAATTTATAGTTATCCATGTAAAATTTAAACAAATTCTTTAAGTATGCCTACCCATTTTATATATAATGCATATACATACTTTCTCTGTATATAAGTTATGTATTGTCCTTAATTATCAGCATCTAATGAAGACTTGAAAGAATCCGAAATATTGTGAAGAATATAAATTTCTGGGTTGTAAAAGTAGTTATGCACTATCTTACTGATATTTACCAGAATCACTTGAAGATGAAAATATTCTTTTTCCATTAAAAAATTACTGGCTTTGGAAAAACATACAGGTGCATCAAATTACATCACTGAATTTCAATAACGTTAACTGTCAATAAACTCACTATACATACAAAATGTAAATTATATTTATAATGACTTTTTAAATACAACTAATCATCTAATGGACTTGTAGAAAATTTATATTTAAATGTACTATCTATACTATAGGTTTGATTGAAGATCCGCCGGATTTATCTTCTATACAGTATTTACTGATAATAATCCCAAGTTAATTTTATATCATTATTCAATTGAGGAATTCATGTACTAATTATTAGCAGGAACAAATGCAAATGAAACAAATTCTCAGTACTATTTTTCATAAATAATTATAGTTACTCGAACCATTATAAGGAGCATATGAATGCTTTATATGTATATCTTATAAATTTTAGTAATGTAAATATTTTCGAAATTTATTGAAAACAGGATGGCTGTCAAGTTGATTTACTGTACGTTTAGAAATCTATTATGGTATATAAATCAGCGGGGATCTAGGAATTTCTTAATTTGAAATCAAGAAGGAGGGGTTGGGGGAACTGATTTTGTTACTTGTGACGAAGCTATACAGCAAATCCAGCAATACCATAAGGTACAATTTTTTTTGCAAAATATTGTCCATAACATTTCATTTAGATCACATTTCTGTCAATTAGGTTAAACGATGTAATTTTACTTCACAAGTATTGGAATGTGGTAATCACACTGTAAAGTCACATACATTATAAATATTCTACATTTTTGAAAAGTTTCCTTAAAGAAAGATTTCTTGGTCTAACTACTTCTTTGTTAAACGCGTTTTTTATTTTTTTTTAAATTAATGGACAAGGTATTATTACTGCAAATAAATTATTATTTAGGACCACTAGCTAATAGATGCAATAATAAAACGACTTGCCAAATATGAAATTTTGAGAAATGAAGCTACAAATATAGTAACTAATCAATAAGGCCCATTCATGAAAAATGGGGATAGGGTGCGGATTATTTGGACTATTTTCACCAATTATTCTTTTTGTACTGCTTTCATCCACTAATGACACTACCTAAACTCAGTGAATTTACTTTAAGCAGATAACCAGCCTTGTCCCCAAACTCCACTTTCTAGTTTTTTTACATGTTCACACTTGTTTGATCTTTCTGTTCTTTCCCCAACCTGGATGTTTTGGTTATCCAAGTTATTATTGCTTTGGTTCTCAAAGACCAAAGATGTATTTAGAATTCGGCGTTTTCCAATCAAATTTAAGTCCCGGAACCTTTCATAATTTGCATGACATAACGGAACATCTTAAATACTGTATTATTTATACAACATAATTGAACTCCTGAGATGTTTTTACATAGTTCAATGGGTTTGACGGAACACCATTGGGGAAACTAGTAAATTACACCTGACCTAACCTAATGCAACCAAACTTAGCTAAAAGAAATGTGACCAGACGCTTATTCCATCTTCTCCCTCCAATACAAGAAATTGATAAAATAACAAAATGTGACTTACAATGAACGTCCAGCTTCCATCCATCCTCCATTCCACTCTGAGGAATAGTCGGATTTTCGGCACGACAAGACAGATGCTTGCCATTATCATCACTGGTGGGGGTGAAACTTAGGGTGCTGACAGTGAGGTTGCCGTCCCGGGAATTGTTGGTTCCAGCGTCGTTCATTCTGGTATTACCCACCCACCAAGACATGATGGGAAGTGGTCTGGATCCACTGGCCAGGCACACGAGAAGGTAATGTGACCTCGCTGATAAGGGAAGTTTTTCTTGAAGAATTCGTACTTCCAACGGCTTTACTGAAACAACAATACGTGCCTAGGATTAGTCATCGGTGGCAACAAACAGCTGGAATTGAATCGAGGTTTCAATCACTACAGCATCATTATAGCCAGATTTCGACCTGCAACATCGCCCATCAAAGGTGGTAAAGCATCAGGAGTGAGGTGGGAAAGGATATTGACACCGATGTCGTCAATAAGGGAGGATATCTGTTAATTAAGTCGAAGAGCCGATTCGATGGGACTAATTACGCGCTTTCGTTGGCCTGCTAATGAGTTTAATTGCAGTGAGCACCATGCATGTATTCTCAGGAGGGACTTCATTACATGCTTAAGGGTGTGACAGAAGTCGGTTTTATGTTCAAAATAAATCATGATGCAACATTGCTAGAAGATGAAGGTTTGGTTTTAAAATGGCAATGGAGTATAAAATTGGTATAAAACATCAGTTTGAGGCACTTTGGAGATGATACCATGGGGTATCATTTCAATTGGATAGAACTGAGTACTGTAGAGGAAATTATATACAATTAATTCTTCTAATGCCCTGGTAAAAAAAAACAATAGAGATTTCTATTGTTTTCTATTGTTATTAGGAACGTTGTTTTCTATTGGTTTTATTGGCTTCAATTGTTTTCTATGGTTTTCTATTGTTCAGTCAAACCATAGAAGCCAATAGAAGTCAATACAGGAACCATAGAAAACAATTAAAACCAATAAAGTGTTTAAATAACAATAGAAACCAATAGAAATCTCTATTGGTTTCTATTGTTTTTTTCACCAGGGTGCACTTAAAAATTAGATAAACTGGACAACGAATTATTAAATACGGAATACGTCACGAAATGATTATGTATCACTACCGAAATTTTCCACTTAGCAGACCGCAAAGGGGCACAGGTGCTTCAATGATCGAAATCCCACACCTTAAGTGGGGCAGCAGAAAATGACTGTCCATATGTCCTTTTGGATTTAGTTATTCAAACCAGGGTATTAACACCAAAATGTTATTCGAAAAAATGACCAAAATTGCATTCCGTCCATAGGGTGAAGCCATAACCAGGGCAGGGCAGGGACTGGACAAATGAATGCAACAGCCTATAGGACCTGCGCCGATTACATGAATTATTTTTTGTTACTTTTTGAAATATCCACAATGACATCAAAACTAATGCTATTTACGTAGTTTAACCATTGTCACGGCTAAATCAATACAGTGGAACCTCGCATATCGAGTATAATTCGTTCCGGAGTCTTCCTCGTAAAACGAAAATTGATGTAAAATACGATAATGCGTTCCATGCCGAAAAAAAAACTCAAAAATTGAAATTTTCCAAAAAAATACTCAAAAAACATTATGTGTAACATTTATTCAAAGAAAAATACATATATATTCCTACCTTCATTCATTCATACCTAATTCCCGTTTTACTAGAAAGCTGTCTAGAGACATTTGTTTTTTCCGACGCTTCAAAATTGGGTAAAAATGCGACACCACATTATCATTCAATAAATTTGCAGCGGATTCCCCTATCCACGTCACTCGTTATGCGAAAAGTCACTCGTTATGCGAAAAGTCGCTCGTTAAGCGAGTCATTTTTTTAAAATTTATATTGCTCATTTTGCGAGGTTCCACTGTAGTTATTCAATACTGAAAGATGCACCAAAACAATATGGCGCCTTCCCGCGCTTCAACTCCCCTTTAATAACTATACACGCCAAGATAAGAAGCGGTGCATGTATACATAGGAATACCTAAACTAAGGAAAAACTTTGCTAATTAAAAATGGCTTGATCAATCGATCAACCGCACCGCTATTTATAAAAACTAAACAGATTAAAAACAAGCGCAGCGAGCAACGTCAAAGCTTTTCCTATATGCATAATGCGACATGAGAATCCGAAGCTGAGAATGTGAGCCCCAGATTCAAATTCGCAGGTCTTCGAACTAGACTACATATTAAAGCCGATATCTGATTAAAGATACATCGAAAAAACATCATTAAAAAGGCATATTATCGAATGTTACCTGTTAATTTGCATGTGTAATTTTACCCAATTCTTAGAACTAAAACGATCACTTGAATTTAATCTCGTTCCAATTCAACACCAGGGTAGAAATCGAAAGTGGTTACCTGTGCAGATAAATTATGTAGGCCCATTATATACATGTATGCGATATTATGTAGATTATGTGCATAAAATGTACCGGTCCCGACTTGGGACCCGTGTATAAATGAACCTCTCTAAAAGCAAAACCTGTCTAAAAGCATATTTTTCACCGTCCCAAAAGTATGTTTTTAGAAAGGTTCTACTGTAAAAGAGCATGTTAAAGATTTATTATTAAAATATTTTAAAATTAATTAAGAACAATTTTAAAGATTTCTAAGTTTTTAATTCCTTTACTATTTTTAAGTGATTGTTTTCATTTATAATAAGACAGTGAGTTTCATATTTATCCAACCCTCAACATTTATTCATCTTCACAATGTTTCTGCCCTACTTAGGCCTTCACAGGTTTGTTTGTTGATTTTTAACGTTGGCCTATTTCTGCAACACGAGGGCTAAACACCAACGCCAGGGGATGAGCCT
>JAQGBW010004790.1:0-13125 GCA_034698625.1 Julus scanicus
TGTACCTCATTATTTTACCCAGCCATTTTTTGGAGGAATGTACCTCGAAATTAGGAGGTAAATGACTAAGAGTGTAGCGACTTAGACATCATTGTTAAATTGAATTTCTACTAAATCTGGACATTCGCCAGAAAGGCTATTACATCAACTATCACATGCAAGAAGAAGGATCAATAGTAAGCATCCATCTTGGCACTAAGCTCGGTCAAAGGATTTGAGTGATTATGCCTACTCCTGTAGTGGTCGTTAGGCGTTAAAATATTTTTGTAAATTATAAGATAGATTAAAACGTTTGAATAACCCCATAGATAACTTTTCGCGTCTGGTCCTCAACCTGTCCTGATTTAGAGAGTGGAGCATTTCTGTCACACTCGCGGAGTGTTGATAATTATCCTTAACAAATCTGACTGTCCTACGCTGGACCATTTATACAACCTGAATATTAACCATCATTTGAAGGTTCCAAATACGCATTTAATGAATCTAAGGCGTTGGTTCGCTGTACCAACAGTTTTTGTGAAATGGTGATTCCAAAAGATGTTTCTTACTACTTGTATATTGAGTAAAACGTGGACAATGCATACTATTTATAATTGTGATTTTGTGAAATCTTTGATTTCTACGTTCTGGACTAATAAACCCAGTCTGCCATGTCAACTTTAATCCTAATACGGATGTAAACTTAACGATTCGCTTAAAAATCCAGCACAGCATAAGAATGCATCGTGGCTTGAAGAGACACGCTGTTATGTTACTTACGATCCATACGAAAGGCAGTTTAGTGCAACGAATGGTTGTTATTTTGCAGTCCTCGTTCGGTCAACGCTCCTTTTTTCTATTATTTTTATTATTGTTGGTTACACTAGTGGCGCTGGTAAATGAGCCGACTATTTACGAGGAGGCACATCGAAAGGCCACTAACCTGGTTAAGCAAATAGTGTCTGTCCTATCCGCACTGGCGACATTTCACCTTTAGTGGAGAGAAGACACTTTTGCAAACCTTTGCTAAAAGAGATAGACGTTGGTCACGCGTCATTGTTTGCGAGCTCTTGATTTGCGAACACTCGAAGAAAAAAAAAGATTCGAAAATTGAAGATTCAGTCCTGGGTGGACCACCATCGGAGGAAATGGAGCGAAAAGCTAGTTTCCTCACCCCCAGGGGTCAACCGCGCCTCCCCAGAAAGCGGGCAATCACTGCTAACTCCACTGCATGCACTGCTTGCCTTTTCACATGTCAGCTCTTTTTTTTTTCTTTCTATCTATTTGCTCTGCAATCTAGTCCTACGACTCGCGACTTGGTTTACCATCGATTTTTCGTTCTTCCGAGAGACGGAATAATGGATGCGAGAATTGTTTACCTTTAACTTGCAGAGTCTTGCTTAATTGCCATTTCGGACTTCTTAAGTAATCCCAGGGAAAATATTCGGAAGCTACTAAACTAGTAGGCTTGGGAAAGAGTAATTTAGGGCCTCCTCCTCCTTCTCCCCCTCCACCTTTCGACTGTAGCCAAAAGACGGGATTTAGTGCATACAACAACATAGAAATCACACCGGTGATTTATATTCATACTGGTATTCCCTCATTCCTTCTTCCCTGATATTTTCATTTAAACAAAATTTATAACACTTTCGGACATAAAGCTACTTGTAAATAAATCTAGGGGGTTTAGCACACGACTCTATATTTATTCAGAAGGATTTATGCAATGCAAATGCAATAAGGGGCCATTCAAAAAGGACGTCCTTAAGAGGGGATAGTGTGGTTCTGCTGGCAGGTGAACAGTTAAGGGGAGGGGAGACGTCATTATGGACGTCCACTAATGAATTTTTTAAACCTCGGAAAAGAGGCTAAGTATGCCTAACTTTGTGTTAAACACCGATTTTGTACTGGAATTTCCCTTCGAGGTCAGGAAATTTCCATTAATCAGAAAAATCTGGAAATGTATAGGATGGGCCTTTGTATTGTATGTTTCAATACATTTTCTGGGCACCGTACTTTTAAAAATATTAAGGACGTCTATTATGGAGGTGAGGGGGAAGTGTGGGCTAAAATGGGACACCACATGGACAGGGGATAGGTGGGGGTCAATTTTTGAAGAAATTTCGGGGACGTCCTACTTGTATGACCCCTACGGCTTACATTGTTTTTCTTTTGCTGTCTAAGAATATCATTGATAATTATTTGAGGTTAAACATGTGGAAATGGGAGCAGCAACTGCCAAAACGGAAGGGATGTACATCCCTAAAAGGTTACCCTTTAATTCTATTTGGACCGAAATAATACGGGAAGCAATAAATAAATATTCAGGAATTACATATTGCCCTAAAGACACAATCCCCCCCATAGACATGACTTCTGGGTAACTCTTTAAATAAACAGTACATTGTATATATTATTAAAAAGGATAGAATTGCTTATTCTAGATTTTAAGATTGCAGATGAAAATCTAGCTTACCGACCCCATGGAATATCTTTTAATATATTTCGGTTTCATTACTATTCCTACTCATGCTAATAATATGAATTGTAAATTTGTTTCCTGTCTGTGCACTGGAACTTGATCGCAATTGCGGACCTATGCCATCCAGACATTTTTGTTATAGTTAGTAATTTCCTTGGGGAAATATTGTTTCGTTTTCAAAGAAATGAAAGGTTTAAGCTGCCCCATTAAATGTTTTGCCTTCTTTCATGTTTGGTTCTATCTCGACGAATCCTGAGGCCTTTTTCTTGATTAAAGCCCCAGACTAACATTCCCAAATTGAGTGAACTCGTGCTTTCTATTTGCATTTACAAATTCATATGGTAGACTTTCGCTCGGTGATAATTGAAGGGTGCCACTAATGAGCAATTCGTCGAGAATGCAGTTTGCGAAGGACAATTTTCACTCGGATAGCTAAGGAAATTGCAACGTAATTTCGCAAATAATGGATATTCCACGGTGCAATAGCTCCTTTTTATTGTTTATAATGTTTTAGTAAGGTAAACGTTTGCTTGCTTGGGATTAAGACTGACTAAATTGAGCTATCTTACACTTAATTCATGGAATACAACCGAAATCATCATCAAATACACGGCTTGCACACAATTTTAAGCTGTTTTCAGGGTAAACAAATTTCATGAATTTGGTATAAAAAGATTACATACAAATAGTTGGAAAAAGTTCATTCCATTGAAAGTTAGTTTTTCCAAAGGTAACAGATGTTAAAGCAATTGAGAAATCAAGATAGATTTTCTAGTTTTCCCTGGTAAAAAAACCAATACAGATTTTTATTGTTTTCTATTGTTATTTGGAGCGTTGTTTTCTATTGGTTCTATTGGTTTCAATTGTTTTCTATCATTTTCTATTGGTTTCTATTGTTTAGTCAATACAGCCAAACCATAGAAGTCAATACATGAACCATAGAAAACAATTAAAACCAATAAAGTGTCCAAATATCAATAGAAACCAATAGAAATCTCTATTGGTTTCTATTGTTTTTTATTTCACCAGGGTTTTCTCTCACATTTTGTGGTTTAAGGGCATGTAACCCAACTTTTGCTGCGAAAGGAAGCTGCCATCTTGGAAAATTTGATGTCAGCTAGGAGGAGTTGAACTTGAATATGGCTAATTGCGGGTAAAAGTTCAATGGCCAATTATCTTTTAGTTGGCACACCAGATGAACACTTCAGTAAATATGAGAAATCGCTTTTCAACCATCCTCATTGTTCCATCCTAAAACTTCTTGCACCACAATGGCTGGCTCATTACTATGCATTTTTCAGGCGACGGATTATTTAAATTTATTCGAAATGCGCCTTGTCTCCTAAGTCATCTCCGTGCACGCACGAAACGGTGACAAGAAAACCGTTGAAGGTTGCAAGGTGTGCCAGGTTATCTCCTGATGAGCTTAGGCAGAAAAATCGATGTTCTCCAACATTCTGTCACGGAAGCTGGTGGTGTTTTGCTCGCGGCTTTTGTTGCACTTAACTAGCTTATTTATACTGTCAGCATTTTCTGCGCTCCCCAGAGAAATGTTCTTAGTTCCACTTTGTGTCCACTATAATGGATCCGTGGCCTCTGTTGGCCGAGGACCAGTTGAACAGCAGCCGGCAGTGCATTCAAACTGTCCACCAGTTGATTACTTTTTCGTTATTTAAGTGTTGGCCGGGATAACTCGCCAGGAAGAAAAAAAATGCTTAACCGGATAATCGGAAATGACTTTATTTATTCCGGTCTATAATTTCTCGGCTGGATAGACATCCGTATTTTTACGGTGTTTGCCCGTGGGAATATCACTCAAAAGGTTGTAGTGGCAATTATTGGCCATCCAGCAAAATTTTGAAGAAAAAAATTGCTGTGGTTTCCCCAATGAAAACGGCTTTAAAGCTATAGTATACAGAATCAAGAGCTAGAATACATATACTCGTAGTTATATCAGCAGCTAACCGAACATACTGAGATTCCGAACATAATGAAAGTATGTAATGAACATTATGATTGACATTTACTTGTATATTTGGGAGTGTAGTTTATCTGTAATAGCTTAAAATTGTACTGCAAGGTGATTCTCATGATTTTAAATAATCGAAAGGTAATTTAGTTAGTACATCCCCTGCCAAAAATGAACTTAAGAAAAAGTTTTTTAAAGTTTTTCTAAAGTTCCTTTTTGGCAGGGTCTGCCGTTATGCTCTCTCTGTTGGATTTAAATGTGATAGATCATGATGTGTGAGTTGTAAGTGGCCAACTACAAGCTAAAATTCACGTTTTACACCTATAGGGCACACTCATGAATTGAAAATGTCTGCAGAGATTCCAGGGAATTAATTAATAATTTTTTTCCTTTTCTTTGTATTTTGCAGAAAGCGATTTCCAGCGTGTTATCATCAGGATTAAGGATGATAATGATGAGCTGCCGTATTTCATCAACCGTCCTCTGCCTATGCGAGCTGTGGTCAAGCTGAATGCCCCCTTGGGAACTTCTGTGTACAAGCTCCAAGCCAGAGACCCGGACACAGATGCCAACATTCATTATTTCCTTGTTCGAGATTTCAGTACGTATCTGCACAAGACTTGTTCCGTTCGTGCTTTCGCAATGACCCAGAAAAAGGTGTCACGCATCATCTGACTTATGCAAATTTGGAGATATGCAGAGGCTGTATAAATTAGCATTGCATTAAATGCGCTTGGGGGGCTCTCCATGTTTCCAGAGCTAATTTTCTCGCAGAGCATCTGCACTTTTACATTATAATGTAATGCCTCGCATATGCCTAATGGCTCAGTAATTTCAACTTTTAACGTTTTAACATAGTTTTAGAGCACTCACAGGGATGCGGTGCAACTTGAATATTACACTGAATTCTTGCTGCGACTTGGTTTATCATTAACTGGAATTGCCTGATTTTATGCAAGCTAGTTTCCTTGTGTTTGTATTAGCATATTTAAAGAAATATAATTGATGACACATTTTTTTGTTGTTGACCAATTGTAATATGGATTAAGATGCCATAGACGAAATTGTTTCTTTAACTACTAAGTGAGGATGAAAGGACACCATTCGAATAATGGCCATTCTTTCATTCGCTTTTGTGTAATATGTTTGTAATTCTGCTATTTAAGATGCAAATTGCTAATCTTTTCTTCTTTGTTGTTAGCTGGTGGGCGCTTTGAAGTCGATGAAAGGTCAGGCGAGGTACGAACAAGAACCACGGAGCCTTTTGAGTTGGATAGGGAATACATTCTCTACGTTAAAGCCGAAGACCAGAATGGACGCATTTCAGAAAGGGAGTTTCAGTCAACCAAAGAAGAACGTTTGTCCATTGTTGGAGGTCAGCGGCCACCACAGTTTTACATGCAGTCGTACGAGGCCACCATTCCAGAAAACAAGAAAAAGGACTCTGAGTAAGTTAACATTGGCATTCGCATTAAAAGTTTTGTGAATCTTTATTCTGTTTTGATCAACCTTTTTTTATTTTTTCGCAGTATTTTGGCCGTGAAAGCAAAATCTTTTGCTCAAAGAGAAATCCGCTATACTCTAAAAGCGCAAGGTATGGGAGCTGGCACTTTCAATATTGGACCAACCAATGGAATCGTCAAATTAGCCAAAGAATTGGATTATGAGGATCCTAGACAACCGCACACATACTCGTTGCTAGTCACAGCTACTGAGGATTCCGGGGGATTTTCTACTTCAGTTGAGGTATATTTTCGCGGGGAATTTTGTAATCCTGTATTGTTGACAAGGTCAAGCATGTTCGTCAAGCTTTGGAGGACAATTCAATTCAATTGGTGAACGGGGAATAATCTTTATATATTGTTATTTGGTGGTTCCTAAACATGTATAGTAACAACAAATTTCAAAAAAGAGAAGTACAGAATATTTTATTTGTTATTGTTAGTCAAGTTCTAAAATCTTCCATTTTTTAGGTTTGAAAATTTATTATAAATTTACTTAGTCATAATTGGTGAAATTTGTAGTGAAACTTAATGCATTATGATTTACATGTGATGCAAACCATGAGAAATATTAGTGAATTCTTTAATTAATCTGGTGTTTGCAAATGATTTCATTATGGTTTTGTTGAAAAATTCAATTAGTTATGGTATAATTGCAGATTACATGCAATACATGCAATAGTTCATTTCAAAATGAACATTTAAATTGAAAATAAATTGTACTTTAAAATTAAACAGTTGTGGATGTTTTACACATATTTCTAACAAGGATTGTTTAAAATTGTTATTTGTCACATAATAAAAACTTGTTTATTTTTCAGTTAACTATTCATGTCACAGACGTCAACGACAACCCACCAAAATTTGAGCTTCCAGATTACCAAGCTCATAATATAAATGAGGATGCTATTCGTGGAACATCCATAATAAAAGGTAATTTGTTTAATTGTGTACGGATATCAACGGATACTTGCTAATTTTGTGCTTTTTTAAGATATAGTTGATGTAATAAAACACACTTATGGTTATTTGGTTGGTAACAGTTCTTCATAATTTCCTTTGACTAGTGTAATAAATGTTGAGCAACATTATTTGTCAAGCAATATTTATAGCTGCTAACATGAAATTCCATTTATTCCCCAAAATTAATACATTAAATAGTTTCATTTTTTGTATGTTACCATTACGAAGTATAAATTCAGTATTTGTGGTTAATCCGGGTAATATTTTATATTGGAACACAGGCTTAGTGTTTCGTATAACCAGAAAAGTAACTTATTGTTTGGGATATTAATAGATAAACGATGCTCATTAGACTGAAAATAATTGGTTTAATCGTTATTAACCCTTTCTGCCTTTTCATTCTAGTGAAAGCAACTGACACCGATCATGGACAGAATGCCGAGATTGAATATTCGGTTAGCGACAACAATTTTACCATAAATCAGCACGGGGAGATTTTTTCGAACAGAAGGTTAGATGCTGATGATAATGGTGCCTTCTACATGTTCACTGTAACTGCAAAAGACAAAGGTGAGCCTCCCAAGACTGGAACCGCAACAGTGAGAGTCTACACGAAGAATAAGAACGACGAAGCTCCAAAATTCAGCCAGGATGTTTACACCCCAAACGTGGATGAAAATGCTGGTCCAAATACTTTGGTGACCACCGTAGTGGCCTCTGATAAGGATGGTGATAACGTGAAGTTCGGTTTTGCCGGTGGCTCCAATGTTTCAGGGCAGTTTAGCATAGAGGAGATGACAGGTAAGATTTTGTACGGCAACATTTGAAGAAAAAGTATAGCCTCCTTCCTGCTTTAGTTTTTTCTCAATAATAACAATCATATATCAATATACTATGAAACCTGGGTAACTATAGATCAGGAAAAATATTTTATTCAAATGTAAATATATCAGTTACATCATTAGTTGAGAATCCATATGCAATGAAGTGATTTTTGAATTGACTCTAGCGCAAAAGAAAATACATTTTATACCAGCAATTCCATGAAATAGACAAAATCTTCAAGTAACCATGGGGTGCAAATTGAAACATAATGCGCTTTTTATATTTATTTTATTCTTTCGATCATTGCATGCATAAATGCCAATGGCTTCCCTGAAATACCAACAGAAACTGCATTAAAAGTTTATGACTGCTTTTACTGCGCAATTTGATAGATAATCTCTTCATTTCGCTGTTGTTTTTCAGTTTCAGCCCCCCAGCTTTTGCTCAGCAAAGTTTTTATCGATTTATTGAGATGGCTGACTAGATTTCATCCTTGCTTACTTTGCCATGCAATGGTTTTATTGTGTATTAAATAATTAATGCAGTTGTGTTGATATCAAATTGCCATACTCGTTTCACGCAGGAAAGGAGGCGACAAATGTGGGGCAAGGTTTATTTCAAATGCAAATTGTGCTCTCATTCTGAAATATGACCTGTGCTCTTGGCTTTAAATAGTCTATTGATTGCCCTCTGGCCTTGAATAATGAACTGCAGTTTCAGCTCTTTGCATTTGAAATCCTGTTACATAACACAAGCATCAGTGCATATTGGGTAAAATTATAATACAGCGTACATATAACGTGTTTTTGCCCATTTTTGTTGTTGTTGTTGTTACAAACACAAAAAATAAGAACACTTTCTGAAAAAGCGAAAATTTACACATGGATAATATTTAAGAATTCTACTTCAGCACGAATATTGAGATTTATTTTGTGTCAATTCCTAAAATTTAAACAAAATTTCCTTAAAAGCAAATAAAACACGTTTGGTATGAATGATCTATTCTCAATTGTTAATCTTAATTCACTTTTTAAGGAAATTTTGATGTCGCAAACTAAATCTTCTATTGCTATTGCTTTTTCTAGGTGTCATTCGTTTGAATCTTGGGCCCATCACTCTCGACAAGGATAAGTACGAGCTAAATGTAACAGCACGTGACGATGGCTCTTGTTGCGAGAAAGGAACCTCTTCTATTCATACGAGTACTGCTTTGGTAGTAGTTTTTATCACAGACGTGAATGACAAGAAACCAGTTTTTGATGAATGCGGCAGTTATAAACCAAAAGTTCAGGAAGGGGCTTCGAGCGGTAGTTCCGTTCTGAAAGTAAGGCTTCGTCAACTGTGTTTGCTTAGCACTTGTATTACTTTCTTGTTGTTGCTGATTTGTTCCCTGTTAAACATGTTTTTTATAGGTAACCGCCACAGATGAAGACAAAGGACAGAATGGGCAAGTGCGGTACTCTATTGTTCAACAGCCAAATCAGAAAGGCACTAAATTTGTGGTGGACGAAATCACTGGAGAAATCAAAACCAACAAGGTAATTAAAGTGTATTGTAGGTCATCCCTTATTATGGATAAACTCATAAGTATTGTGATGCCGGATTTATATTGAAAGAATATATATTTTTTTTTTCGAATGACTATAAGGCGTCAACATTTCATTAAAATAATGCGAAATTTACTTATTTTCCGCATATTGCATGTAAATTATAGTAATGTTAACTATAAGTTATACAATTTTGGTATACAGTGAATATCTAAATGAACTCGTTTTATATTGCCTAATTATTACATAAAACACGGCCAATAATTAAAATAAAATAATTGAGTTGTAGTACGAAATAGGCAAAAATTCAAAGTGAGAACTATAAACCACTTGTTTGCAAAATCTGATCTGCTTAATTCAGAGGATCATTTTTTCTGATATTGAAACTCGCATTGGAACACATGTAATATTAGACTCAAAATTAAATACGTAGCTCAAATATCATTTCTAGCTTAGATAGTATATGAAATGGTTGTTTATTGGCTAATTTTAATAACCCTGTTTTTCTTGTACCTTAAGGTTTTCGACCGGGAAGGTGAAGATGGCAAATTCGTTTCGGTTACTGTTAAAGCTACAGACATGGGCATGCCTCCTCTGGAAGGTGTTTGTTCCTTTAAAGTGGAAATCACCGATATCAATGACAATCCACCACTGTTCGACAGGCAAGAATACCGAGAAAAAGTCAAGCAAGATACCAGCATCGGTACTAACATATTGCGAGTGTCAGCATCTGATGAAGATGCAGATAACAACGGAGCCATCGTGTACAACTTGACCAATCCCTACAAAACGACTGACCTAGATTACTTTGAAATAAATCCAGACTCTGGCTGGATTATTCTAAGGAAATCTTTGGATGTGAGCATTGCAATTTATTGAGAATTTTAGCAAATCTGCTGTTGCTTATCTTTATATCTGACCATTTTCAGAGGGACATGTATCACTTGCAAGCCATTGCACACGATAAGGGCCACCTTCCTCTCTCCAAAACAGTCGACGTCATTATAGAAGTTGTCGACCGAGCGAACAATCCTCCAGTTTGGGATCAGAGCAGTTACGGACCTTTCAACGTTAAGGAGAACACCACTGTTGGAACGAAAGTCTTCGATGTGAAAGCTAGGTATGAAATTCGAGCATTAGGGACTGCTCAAAGAACTTGAGGTTTTTCAATAACACATCAATTGCTTACAAAGCAATTGCTCAGTAGTTGTGGAATCTTGAATTGAATATGGTGATACATTGAAGATTTTTGAGACTTAATTTTGTGTAAGAAAAAGCAAAACTTTTGGGTTAACATGTACCCAATGTCAGTGTTTTACAACTTCTGTGTCATAAAGGATGTATATGTGTGCCGCAAAATTTGTGGGAGGATTGCAGATTTACCTACTATATACTAATTGAAAATAGCAAACTTTTCAAATGGCCATCTTAGAGAAAATATTTTATTCCAAACGTGATTTTTTTCTTTATTTCTTTGAGAAAAGTATAGAAAATATGTACTTGAAACACGTATGGTGAGCCGTGACAACTTGAACTCCTTGATCAGTGCGCCACGGCAATTTAGTTCTAGTATAGTGTGCCTCTGTCGATTTACAACTATTGTTGTGGGGCATGTATACTTGCCATCGACAAAAAATTGTATCTTACAGCAGATTAAAATACACATTTTTCATATAACTTCTCTACTTGCAGGTCCGGGATAGCAGACAATCCAACAGTTTATTATTCGCTCATAAAAGGTAGCACAGCCCAGACGAATAAATATGATTCGTTTTATGTTCAACCGAGATCAGAAAATGGGTTCACGTGGGCAGACATATACGTGAATCAACAACTTGATTACGAGCTTATCAAGGAATACAATCTAACAATAAGAGTCGAGGTAATGGGCTATTTGGATTGTAAATCATAATGACCCTTAATGCAGTCGGGGAATTGCCAATGTTTAAAATGTATTCCTGCATTTTTACAGAACAATGGTGCTCAACAACTCGCCTCAGAAGCTACCATACATATCGTTGTGGAAGATGTGAACGACGAGATTCCATTATTCACAGAAAACGAAATGGGATCAGTTTTGGAAGGAGAGAAAGTCGGTACACTTGTTACAAAAATCCACGCTATAGACAAGGATGGGAATTACCCATATAATCAGGTAAGTCTTCAAAAGCTTTGAATTTCAAGTTTCGATTTATTGCAGTTGCATTTGAAATCACATCATCTGACGGTAATGCATCACATATCAAAAGTATGCTTGGATATTCTCTATCATAAATTTGAGATCCCGTAACACTTTAAAAGCAATTTATGTACTGTATAATGCTTTTAATCAATAGTCAATATGGGTAACGTTTTAAATTAAAATCAGAATATTTTGCATGCATTAATGGCAATACGGCACATGATTAATATAACACGAACCATGAATCTTCTGCAGTAATTTTACATTTTGCAACACCTGAGTTAGTTTGCCCTTAAAGCAATTATAAAGCCCCAAAGCAGGCAGGTAAGCACTACCTGATATGGTAGTGATTACCTACCATCAGGGGCAAGCTGATGTTTATAAAGCATGTCCCTGAAGGTAGGCAATCACTACAATGTCAGTATTGCATGTTTGCCTGCTTTCAGGGAATTTAACCGCTCTGATATTAATGTTTTTTAATATTTCTCTGCATTGTTTCCTTTCTTTTACAAAACAAATATCCTAGTAGAGTATAAATAACATTTATCAACGTTCTGCTTTATAAAACTATTTGATAATGGTAAAAAGTCTGTGTTTATTTACATGTCGTTTTTCCGAACTTGTTTTCGAGAACTATTTCACTAGCTAAGCTAATTTTTACCAAAAATCGGCCAAAAATTACAAATATGCGAACAATTTTGCATTTGCTTTTAGATTCAAGCCATAATTCGATTTTTCTTTGTTTTATAAAATATTTAGTAGCATTAAGTCATGTTAGCATTGTCCTTAGTTTAAACTCAAATTCCAACAATAGCGATAATTGTTCAGTTCAAATTTGTCCTAAATTTTGTTTTACCTATATAAGAAACTTGAATGGATAAAATATGAGCTTGATTAAACAATTTATCAATATAGGCGAAAAAAGCTGACACTTATTTCCGCATAACTATTCCCATATAGTTCATGATAACAAAGTTTGCAATTAAAATGAAAGAATTAGCATTAATTCATCTTTCTAAAATTTTATTATTATTTGTTTTGAATTTTATGTCTTTTTTTAATAAAGCAGTGTGCATTAGGTTATAGAAGTAAAGTTGATTTCTACCACTGATTATTATTCGTGAAGCTTAGTTTACTCGGTGAACCATTCTTAACTTGGTTCAAAGTTAAGCACATTTCAGATACTTTTCTAAATGCCAGTTTGTTACCGAAGAATTCCAACTACCCATCCGTGTTCATAAATACTGTTCGGTTATATGTATGTATAGGTATCAAGCTTATTTGAATGGGAACTGCCTCTAAAATTTTCAACATGACCAATCTTTCATTTGAGAAGTTTAGCAAGTTATACCATTGTGACCGAACTTTTGTCAAAATCCGGAAGTATTTACATACAAATTCGACCTCGTAAAATATTATGGGCAATTCTGAACTTTGCATAGTTTTCTACGAAAATGGGAGCTTCGTTGTTGACTCGATATTTGAATGGAAATGCTCATAACTTGTAAAATAGGGTATATCTAACTGTCCCAGTTTTGGTTCATATTTTAAGCTTCTGCTTGCTTTTTGGATCTATTTTACAAGTTTTTAGTGCTTATCGTAAAAGATGCCGACGCCGATGGTCGAGTGGGTTACGTGCTTGCCTCTCGATCCTAAGATGCTGGGTTCGCTCCCAG
>JAQGBW010004791.1:0-13122 GCA_034698625.1 Julus scanicus
GCGCGCGTCATATCCGGCCTTAGCAGACGGATTCTTGGCTCAAAGTGCGCCACTTGAGTCAAGTGTGAATCAGGCTTAATCCTGCCAGTTTCCACTTCCGGAATATTTGTAAACGTGTTTCTAAACATCAATCGAATCCAGACTTTCTTAATTCGTACGTTAAATCACAGCGTTAATTCTCGTTATTTTGTGTAGGCTCCTCGGGCCGGTTGTGCCATGTTCAAAACGCTTAAACGGCCCTTAAAACCAAAGGCCCCAAGGAACGCTAACGGATATTTGGCGCAACCGGAGATTCCGATTCGTCGCCAGTTCCTATGTTTCGGCCATCTTGAAAGCCGTAGAACAAACCGATATTGGACTTTTTTTTAAAACTTTCGTGTGAAAGTTCGTGAAGTTTGAACCTGGTTTCGGAGCTGCCGAAGGGCAGGTGGCGCCACCCGTCGACGTCTTTCTTCTGGAGCGCCGTAGCTTTACATCTGGCTTTTGATGCCGTTGACCACTAGAGGCGCTGCGAGCGATTGATTGACCCTCGGTGCCATCTGTGAACACGCGTGACGTGATGCGGCAGTATCTCGACAGCAATACCGTGGCCTTAAAAGCGTTTTTCCAACGCAATAATATACAGAAAAAACTACAGTTTATGCATTTTAGAAAACTGTCATTTTAACAATTTTAAATAATTGCATTTTTATAACATTTAAAAAAACTACGGTTTTATATATTTTAAAAAACTGAACATTTTTAAAAATTGCGGTTTAATTGTACATTTTAAAGAACTACGGTTTTTACCAAAGTTTTTATTTTCAAAATACTGCAGTATTACTGAAGTTTTGTGAAAATGTTGGGTTACGAGGGGCGGTCAAAATGTGTTGCATTTTCGTTTATTATTCGAAAACCAAATGTCGTACAAAAAACCTGAAATAACCATTTTAATGAGCAGGAAATTTGCCATTTTTGAATGTGAGACCCGATTTTATGGACTATTTCAGTTCTTTTGTACGATCTCTAGTTTTCGAATAATAAACGAATATGCAAGACTTTCTGACCGCCCTTCGTACAATATTTAAGGTTGATTTTTTCTTAAAAAAACTGCAGTTTACTTCCCTGAAATGCATTTCAAAAACTGCACTTTTAATACAACAATCTGGTTTTTTTATTTTTGCAGAATCTAAATTTTAAGAAAATTCAGTTTCCGCAATACTGTTTTTTACTGCAATATATCATATACACAAAGGTCACTTATATTCCCTATAATGCAGTTGATTGCAATCTATGGCGCTCCGTTCGACTGCTTCTCGACTGTGGCGCCATCTGGCACTTCAAATATCGAATGCTTTTTTTTGACGACGACGGTTCTAATATTTATATATTGTTAATACACGTTGTTGTTTTTTCTCCCAGATTATCCTGTTGATGATAATGGCCGTCGTCGTTGCATTAATTATGTACATCCTTCGATTATTTTACATGCATAAATAATATATTTTAATTGTGACTTATTTTATTCGTTTTATAATTATTATTTGAATATCCGTTGAGTGGCACTCGTACGCTATTGGGTGGCGATAGAAAACTTTGGTTCTAATGACATAAGTTTGCGTATTTATGGCGTCAAAGTCATAAGAAATTATAAAAAAATGGCTAAATATGGTAAATTTAACCTTCAACCAAGTTTCATGCTTAAATACAAGGATTTGAAGCCTCAATACAGTTTTATACATTTATTATTTATATTTAATTATAAATGAATTTTTTGTATATTATTATTTGATATAATAATATCATAATAATGCTTTAAATTAATGTTAACTTATGTACAAATACTACAGTTTTATAAGAAATAGTTTATTTGATTTCCATGTTTAAATTAAATTACAGTCCATAAATTAAATAGTAAAAACTAGCGTTTCTTCAATCTACTATATTACGATTAGGGGCCATGCTTCTAACGCCCCTCAGTGTCGATTTTTATATCCAATGCTGTGGACCAAAATTAGAACTCGGATTTCCAAAGCTGTTTTTTAAAACAATTTCTGCCAAAAAAATGGAATTTAAAAAACATTAATTTGAATTTAATTTGCGTATTTTGTTAAAAATAAACTTGGTATTTATTATTAACGTTAAAAAAAGTTATCAAACCGCAAGTAACTCCTTTCTCATAACCATGCTTCTAGCGCCCCAAGCGATCATTTCATTATCCATTGTTTCGATGTTGAACACCAGCAGTAGCACGCAAACCAGCGTGTGGCACATAACCAGTGATTGGTTCGTATGAAAGCCCTCCGTTCTAAAAGGCGTGATTTAATCCTAATTCTAAATTTTTCAGAAATGGCGTCCGATTCGATGGAGCTGTTGTTTTTCGACACTTTTTCGCACGAAAGCGGTGATGTAAGTAGATTTTAAAATATTTTAAAGTAAAAAGATTACACCGTGAACATTTTAAGATCAATTACAACAATTATTTATCGTTAAAATTACGTTAGTTTTCAATATTATCCATTCTACTATATGCTCATGCATGTTCCATAGAATGGAAGTGAGTATAGTGTGTTCCAAAACAGGACCAAAATAAAAAGGTCTATACTTCAAATGTCGTATTTTTATAAATATTTGACGATAGTTTTATATAGAAATAATATAGACTTAGCAAATGGTCCCTCTGTCAATAATTTGTCAACAATTTGAATGTCATTTTGTAAGTTTAGGCCCTGTGTAATTGAGAAGATGGTTTAGTTGAGTTAGGTTTACGAAACCAATGGCCTAAAGATCTTTGAGGCCGGTAGTACTGAGCCCTGTGATAGGGCCCAGAAGTTGTCATGTTTGTGGAATGTCATTGCAGGCACTGTCATTCACAACAATGGCAGTTTGTATTACTTTAAGGCTAAAAGCCTATGGGATTTGTGTTACTACAAATCGCCGGCAAAAAGTGGTAGTGGAGGGGTGCAGCTCTGGATGGGTTGTGGTGGAGTCCGGAGTACCGCAGGGGAGTGCGATCGGTCCCCTTCTCTTCCTACTGTTTATTAATGACCTCCCAAGGGTTCTCTGTTGTAGTTCAAAATTGTTTAAAGATGACTCGTCCTTATATGATGTAGTTGAAGTTAAGAAATCAGTGGCAATACAGCAAGACCTGGTGGCCCTGGCTAACTGGTGTACTGAATGGCAACTCAAACTCAACAAGGAGAAGTGTCTGGTGATGAGGATTACTCGTAAAAGGGACAAGTCGGTCCCAATCTATGATCTAGAGGGCTTTCCCCTAAAAGTGGTCGTTTCGGTCAGGTCCTTAGGAATCACTATCACTAGGGATATGCTTTGGAATAGACATATTCGGACAATTACCGGGTCTGCAAATCAACGTTTACGGTTCGTCCAACGGGTGTTTCGTAATTGTCCCCGACAGGTGAAGGAATTGGTGTACCACTCGTTGGTTCCCCCCTGACAGAATATTGCTGCTCAGTTTGGAACCCCTATCGGGTAGGGCAAATTCAAAAATTGGCAATGGTACAGCGAAGGGCAGCCAGATTTGTAACTGGAGAATATCGGCGGGATGCAAGTGTCTCTCGGATGATACAAGATCTTGGATGGGTCTCATTGAGGACCAGGCGGGAGGACTTGGGGATGGGTCTATTTGGGCACTTTAACCTATCATGCAACTCCAGACTGGTGGGTAGCATTCTAAAACGGAACTGGCGGGGTGGGCGAACATGTCATTCCAACTCATGAAATTATATTTTTATTGTCTTTCTAGGATCCCAACCTGGATTTAATTCAGTTCCCGTTTCCTGTGTCCATTACGGAAGTGCGCGTAATTCCACTGGGAACAAAGGTTCAGGCAGATTTTCCTGGAGGAGTTCGCCTAGGGTAAGAATACGAGTACAGTAGAACCTACTTAAGATTTCGAATTTTCTGTCTCGAAATAAACCCCGTAGGATGAACGTAAATATAATTGCATTTATCGTTCTGTGCCTTATAGCGCCACGCATCCTTCGGAGTTCCAAGTAGATTTCTTCGTCAACGATTTAAGTAAAACTGGAGCATCTACTTTCTCGCAGTTAGGAAGGTAATTTTTATTCCTGCATTTTTAAAAGAATTTTTAGACCGTTCAACAATTAATACTTTTTTTAATTTTTCTATTAAACCTGTTTCTTTGAATTGTAGGTTGGAGTACAAGCACAATGTCGAAATACAGCTGTGTGCTACGAGAAAGGTTCGTAGTTGTTTATTTTTATATGCTTCTGTATTTTTTTATGAAATCAGTGTCGTAACTGCAACTTTTGGGCCCAGAATCAAAATTTATTTTGATCAGGCCCTTCACAGCCGTTAGCCGATCGATGTTAGGGCCAGTTTCTTCCCCTCACCCCAAAACATCGACAACCGAATAATTGTCAAAATATTATAAAAAACTGGTTTACAATCGGCAATTTTTAAACGTGTCTCATTGCCTTTCTAAATCATGTCCCTAGATTCCCACCGACGGCTTGGTGCTGCAGGGATTCTACACGACGATCACGTTAGCCATTTTTGGGTCCGTAACCAAGATCGTAAAAGAACGGGTGCTGACACCTCCACCTCCACCCGTAGTTCCGATCACAACTGGCCAAAGGGCGCCCGTTGGAAGCAATGAATTCGATGTCCGTGAAGACCCTTCGCTGGTCGAGGACTGGTCGAAGCAAGGGATTGTCGAGCCCATTCCGGGTGCAGAGGCCGTTAAACCGTGCAAGACTCCAGAAGCAATTCAGCAGTATCCGGTAAGCCGATATTAAACGCACTTATCTACGTGTGTGTGGTTCATGTGGACCAACGCATTTCCGATTTCTGACCACACGTCTTTTATTCCCACCCCTGCCCCCTCAGATCCCCACGTACCACAGCCAACACAAGGACTACGAGCAGCGTTGGCCAGACCAGGAGATGGCGATTGCACCGGAGCCGCCAGAGCCCGGCCCTCACGATTACAGCTCCGGCGGGGTCCCGGCCCCTCCGCCAGAGCCGCCACACCGGCGTCGGGAAGACAAGCCGCCACCACCGCCGCCTCCTCCTCCGCTGATTAAGTCCCGCGACTCCAGGGACGACAGAAGGGAACCGCGAGGCCAGGGATCGTCTTTCAGGAGCCACGACAAAAGCGATCGGGACAGGGAAAGAGACAGGGATAGAGACAGGGACAGAGGACGGGACAGGGACAGGGAAAGAGACAGAGAACGTGAGAGGGACAGGGATCGGGACAGGATGGACGAACGAGGCCGGGACTCCTGGGATGGAAGAGAGCGAGACAGAGAAAGAGACAGGGAGCGAGACAGGGCCCCGTGGACCTCGTTACGAGGGGCCCGCTCGCCTCCTGGCACTCCGCCCGCCCGACCACCCAAGGAGCGGCGGCCCCGCACGCCCACCTCGCCGCACCCTTCCGACCTGGCTCTGCTCAAGGACAGGCCGGCATCACCGCCGCCGCTGCCCTTGCCCTTGCCGCCGCAGCCACTTCCTTCCCTGTTGGACACGATGCCCAAATCGGTTCCCCTGCCCAGGCAGGACGAGGCGCTGGCCAGGGTGGTGCAGGAGGAACTGTTCGAACCGCTCACCCCCGAAGCGTGTCCCGTCGCCGACCAGATGGAGCTGCTGTCGGACGGCGAGGCACACGAGAGCGCCTACCCGGGATACTACGAGGAGATTGTGAGCGACGAGGAGGAGATGTCGGGTAGCGATCAAGGAGAAATGGACTACGAGCCCGGGGACGACACCTACTTCACCGCCTTCGACCCCTTCCACTGCGAGTTCACGCCGCTGCTGCATCTGGCCGATCCTAGTCTGACGCCCTTCGAGTGCGAGGCCAGGACAAGGGCCAACGGAACCGCTGCCGCCGAAGCAGCTGCCAAAATTACGCAGCTCGTAATGCAGGGAAAGGAAAACCACGGCAACGAAAAGTAAGAGGCTCGGATCTTTGCTACAGCGAATTGTTACCGTAAAATGTAAAACGTGGATACTTTGAGGCCAGTTTTATTGCTTTTAAAAGTGTCCAATAATTAAAAACAAAAATTGGCTGGTTTATATAGAATCAACTCTCCTATTTTAAAATATGGCCCGCATTTTTAATCTCTGATAGCAACTCTTACCAATGAACGCACTTCTGAGAGTATCACGTGCTGATGTCCCGAGAGCTCTCTTGTTTTAGTTTTATTGCGAGTGAACACTAAGCAAAAATACTAATTTTGAGAGCAGCTGTCGAGAGCGCATTTCCACATTAAGAAATCTCAATGTTTAATAAGCTCTCAGCACTTGCACGAGTGGACACGGTTTTGAGAGCATTTTTGACGAGACGCTCGCCATGTGCGCGTGATAGCGCAATCGGTTAAAACAAATCTCAAATGAACTATCTGAGAGTAGCTGAGAGTACTCAAAATATTTAAATTG
The DNA here is from genome assembly GCA_034698625.1 of Julus scanicus. Lineage (NCBI taxonomy): Eukaryota > Metazoa > Arthropoda > Diplopoda > Julida > Julidae > Julus > Julus scanicus. The sequence continues at coordinate 6,400 of JAQGBW010004791.1, forward strand.
ATGATTACCCGAAAGTTTCCCCTCGCTGTTCCAAAGCAAGTCAAAAGTATCCACATTCAATTTCTGTTCCCCTACCATTTAACACCGCGCTTTCACTTTTTAAAATTAACTCCTTTTTACTCCTCGTCTTTTTCTCGAAGGTGGGTCGAAGTTCTGGAAACGCTGCCTAATTACCTCGTACCCGCCGCTCAAGAGCTGCTGAACAACGCCGAATATGAAGGTAAGGTAACTCCCTAAAATATCGAGGGGTTTTTACGTAATACTTTCACATCAGAAATGGTTGAGTGTTGTTACAAGTACTTAATTTTTTTTTACTAAAAATCCTTCATTTAGCTACTGCAGATGTTCTCGTTAGCTGGTGTTGCGATGCTTTGGATTTCGATTTGGCTCTTCAACAGCCACAGGCTGTTTTTAAGGTGCGGCACATGAAGGCGGGCATCAAGATGGCAACCGCGCTGTTCAGCTGTCACAAGGACCTCGTCGGCAAACTTCTGGTATATATTTTTACCCATCTATGAAACCGATTTTAAACTTTATAAAGGTTCTAGCGAGGGGCTCCGTGAGGTTCCCGAGAGAAAGGTTTGCAGTTTAATATTCATTCACACTCGCCTTCAGGAGAAAGACGTGCAAAAGAAACTCCTGAAACTCTACACCCGAGAGTACATGGCCCTATCGCTGAAGCTGTCCATCCTGAAAGCAATCGACGTGTCCACGCGCACCAAAGATGGGGTCGAGGCTCTGCTCGGAAAGCAACGGCACGACGAGATGGACGTGTCCGGCAAAGCGGGCGGAGACTCCGAAGGAGACGAGTCCGCTTACCAGATGCTGTTGGACATCATGCTGTCTAAACAGGTATCCGATCGTTAAGTATAGTAAGAAGTTTTTTTTCGAGGGGCCGGAGATTTCGAACTTCTTTTGCTTTAAAAACTTATCAAACGAGATAAGTTGGCATTTTTCCCACAATGCACGTGTGCTTACTCGTAATATCCGTTTAAGTAATAAACGCGTTTGTACTATTCAGATGGCGAGGGCGAGCGTAGCTCTGTCCGCTCTCTTGAGGAAGATCCATTTCTACGAGGTGCTCGAAAATCTTTCGACCATTGTCGATAGGTAGGTGACGTGGGTTTTCTTTTTTCCGTAACTCAGTAATTGGTGCATTCGGTTCTTGACAACAAACCGTTTTTCCGTAGCATTTGCACGAGAATTCCAACGACAACCGTTCCTCCGTCTAAAATCCCGGATGCGGCGAAGGCTCTCGAAGGACAGCCGCCGGAAAACCAAAATTTCAGCTTGGAAAGCGAGGACGCGGAGGGAATGGCCATTGGACTGCGCATTTGGATGGAGTCGAACAAGGATGATCTGAAGACGGTCCTCGTCTGCCTCCAGGACATCCAGCAGATACTCTACACGGCACTGCAGACGGTGGTAAGGTTTCGCCTGTCCTGTGCATCGTATCTATTAATGATGCATTCGGTCCCCAGAAGCTCTCAATCTACCAAACCCTTTATTGTTTTTAGGCCCAGCCACGGAGGTCCTTACCCGTTCGAGCCCAGTTTGAAATCCAGAAGAACCAGAACAATCCCTATCCGGGACTTTATTCGCTCTGCAACGACAGGTAAGCATCGCCGGCAACCGCGACCATATCCTCAATACCTCCGGCGCCCTCGCAAAAAACGCCCTTTTCCCGTTCCGACTTTTCAGCGGATTCCTGGAGTCTCTTCTGCTGCTGCTGACTTTTCCTCCGACGGCGGTGCAGCCGACCATCGTGACCACCATCAAGGACATCCTGAGCGACATGCTCGGCACTCAGCAGGGAATGCTCTACCTGCTCTCGCATCCGTATATCTGCAGCGCCATCACCAGATTCCTGCTCCAGAGCGCCGTAAGTATTCGGGCTAAGGAATTACGGGAACGTAGACGAGATGGATTGTTTGACGCTTTTTAAATCGTTTTAAATCCTTCCAGGAAGAGGGACGAGACGATATCTGCGACGACCCTGCGCTGCAGCAGCTCGGACAGCAGATGGTCCATCTCCTGCACGCTCTGCAGTTTGTGGACGCGCTGCTGGCGGAGACACAAAACAGAGGTGAGGTATAACGGACGATTTCAATTTACGAAGGTTAAAATTTGTAATCTGTAAATCCTTCTCGACCTGAAGGTCAACTGCCGAAGGATATCGACGACCCGGAGGTCTTGTCCACCTTACACGCGCTCTACACGATGACTTTCACCCCTCAGGGAAGAACAGCCGTCATCAACGTCTTGACGCTGGAATCTAACCTGGAAGCCATTTTGCCGTTCGTTCAGTTTATAGGTCCGTATTCATCTTCCGATTCAGCTTTGTAAAAAACTCGTCTGGCGTGTTTTAAAAAAGTCTCGTCTTTCCCTCCCGCGTTTTCAGGCGACGAAGATTATGACCTTAAGTTGAGGAAATCCGCTTGCATCGGTTACGCCACCGAACTTTTGCTGATGACCGTGCGCCTCTCCGAAAACGTCGCCCTGCTGGAGAATTTTGCGGAGAAGCTCCTGGCCATCAGCGGTCAAGGCACGCTCGCATTTCGTAATTTTTTCACCCTCGAAACCTCCTCGCAATTCTACAATCGAAACTTTTCTTGTCTCTCGTTATCAGAACTCACGCCGAAACTGCAGGAAATCGGCACCTGGCTTTCGTTCATGCGTAAACTACCCAGCTACAACCACACGGCAGTGCCGTATCTGTGCTCCATCGTGAAAGCCGCCCTCCCGGACGTGGTCAACTTCCCCGGAGAGCTGATCACCGCGCTGAGGATTCTGCACCACCTCGCCGTGCCGCCGGCATCTGCTAACGAAGGTTGAAAACTTGGCGATGTTTGAAATGTTTGCCCTTGTCGTTTCCGGCCGTTAAACTCTTACGTCTCTTTATTTCCTCCCCGCAGATGCTCAAGAAGATCTCAAGTATAAGCATGTCATCGTGCAGCTTAACACGAACGAGGCTCTGTCGTGCTTTCTCGCCATTTTGCAGGTTTGTGCCCTTGGTTTTTTATCTGTTAACATCAGCCGTTATTGCGTAGTTATTTTAACAATCTCCTGATTTTTTTTTTACAGAAAATCTGCGACGCCCACGAGTATCCGTCTCTTCACTCATCTTCCCTTGTCGGACACAAGGGAGCTTTGCTCATCGCCATCGTGAAGCCCACCGCTTCGATGGTGCAGCACATCATCTCGCAACTCATCAACTGTCGCAATAACGAGGTTCTTTTATTTTAAGCGGATCTTATTTCGAAAGTTGAAACCGATGAGGTTTTCGTGTTGTTGTTTTTTCTCTTCTTTAACGCGCTTTTGATCGTTTGTCGTTGCAGTTCAAAGACGTGACGTGCTTGTCTGTGCTGGTGCGCTTGCACGCTCTACTCTCGAGTTTTCCGGTTCCGACCGCCCAGATCCTGCCGATACAGAAGGTAACTACGATTTGAAAATACAAAAAAACGACTAGTTTATTCTACCGACCCGCTCGGATCGTTTGCTCGTTTCCCCGCTATTGTTCATATGTTTTTTTTTTCTTTCCGCATCCTCGGTGCGCAGATTCAGAGCGACATCATCGACACGTTGTTGGCGTTCACTCAACCAACCCTGGGGGCTGCAGAGTCGGAGGAAGGTAAATCCGGTTTTTTGACGTTGGATTTCTGTGTCGTGGGGGCGTTTTAGGTTTTTTAGCGCAATTTGATGAAGAGTTTAAATAAATGGAACCTAAACATTCGCCGAAACTTAATAGTTGTTTTGCCATTGACCGTTATAGCGTTGAAAGAGAGCCTCTGGACGAAGATGCTTCAGGAAGTCTTCAAGATCACTCTGAAGACGCCCAACATGTTCATCACCGGACTCACCATCCTGTCGGAGCTGCTGCCGCTGCCGTTGCCGATACACTCGCAAGAGGTTCGAATAAACGTTTCGACCGAAATTAACGCTCGAAATTCGACGTAACCTCGAGAAAAATCATTTGTCTAACGAGTCGCTTGTTTCTATAACGAAGCCTCTGAGCACGGAAGAAGTCACCAAAGCCGTTAACTATCGCAAGCTGTGGAGCGCTCATCTGCACTGCCTCAGCTCGGTCATCCAGAACGTCATCATGGCTTTCGGAGGTACTTTATTTCATCGTTTAAGTAATCGTTTCGGAAGTACGTGACAAATATGTAACGAGATTGAAATTTAGGATGCGGCGATCCGATTCTGCAGCAGTTGGTCCGTCGCATCTGCATCCAACTTGCCGATCTGTCCGCCCCGACGTCGCTCGTCGTCGTGCGGTAAGTTTTTTTTTCCACGTCTTCGAAGGAGAAACACGATTTCATGTTCTTACATCGATCGAAATTCCCGTCGTTTCAGGGGTCTCATCGATGCCATCTTGGATGGCTTGAGCGAGGAGGCGGTCAAAGACGGGGCGCAGCTGAACCACTTGACTCGACTCCTGAATCTGCTGTCGTTCTCGGTGTCGCACGCCTGCATCAAGATTCCGCTGCTCTACGTAATGAAGGGACTGTAAGTAGCGAGAGAGCACATTAATTTATTACGGCTCTGTTAGCCGTTCTTCTGCACGTCGGTACCGCCATCTCTGATTTTCGATGTTGTTTTAAATTTTTCAGGACCAAGATTGACAAGAAGTACGCCGAACTTTTGCCGAAAATCGCCACCGTTTTGAGTTCCTTCCCCCCTCAGCTGCCTTCGGACAAACCTTCCGGTTCTCAGCAAATGCAGGAATGCATCATGGTAATTGTGCTCTCGGGATTTTGCGCCCACGGATTCTTAGTCGTTGTCTTCGTCCAAACGTTGAAAGTTTTGTCTTCTTTGTTTTTTTAGTCTTTCTTTCAGTCGCTTTGCGACACCGAGATCACCCTCGTGTCCTGCGAACCTCCGACGATGCAGCTGGAACAGGTGCGATTAATCCCCGGGTTTTTATCCATCTAAGAGGATCCGCTAACCGCCCTCGTATTTTATCCAATTGTGTTATTTTTTACTATCGTCTTTTGCAGCTGGCCAATTGCCTGCCGTCCAAAGAACACTCGAGCATCATTTGTTCTACGTTGTGGGAACACCTTTCGAACGGTTGTCCGGGAATACCCTCGTTCTTGATCGCCCTCCGAACCCTAGTCATGCTTACGGAACACGACTACGGATTTTATCATCTGAAAATGTTAGTTGCTTTCGGTTTATTTCCGATACGGCCCTGAAGTCCTAAAACAACATTTCCTGTTTGTTCCGTCTACAAAAACACTCGCATGTTTTTTGTTTTTGTTTTTAGCAACCTGGATAAACATCCGTCTACTTTGTACTCTTTCCTCGTCGCAGTTTGTCAAAACTTTGTGCGCGACAATCCGGATTTCCTCTCCTGTTTGTCCACGTTTTTGGAGTTGCTGCAACTCATGGTGAACTCGGACGAAGAGGTTTCGCAGGTGGGCATTTTTTTGTTGTTGCTTATTTCGCTTTTGTCGGGTTTGTTAAATTTGAAACAATCGATAAAACAAACCTATTATCGCGTTTGTTACTAGTTTATTGCCGCCTCCTTTTTTCGTTTTTCGAACGAATATTTTTAACGGCATTTACGCTTTTTGAAGACTTTTCAGCGCAATCTCGAAATAACGCCCGTGGAACTTGCGCAGTACTTGAAGTGGGATAAAGCGCAGGCCGCGACGAACGACGGGGAAAAAGCGGAAGACGCGGAAGGACCGAAAGACGAGGCCACGGGTGTTCCGCAAAGTCATCCTCTTCTAAGGCTCAAGAAACTCTTGCTGGTATTTTACGCTGTTTTTATTGAGGAATCAAAAGTTTTTTTTTAAAGAAAGACGATAAGAACCGTTTTGTTTTCCTAAAAGGACGCAAATCGGGAGGAAGATGGGCTCGAGGTCCAAGCTCTGGAAAATGTCCACGGATTGATTCAGCTCCTCGAGGAGGCGTCCAACGTTCCGCCTGTCGAAAAAGGCCCCATGCAGGAAGTGGTGCTTCCGGCTGCCGACAAGCTGTCCAAACTCTTCTCCCTGCGAGTGCCCTACCTGGTTGGCGACATCGACGAAGACGGATTCAGCCCTTCGTTCTGGCTCGCGCAGCCCAGTTCCGGAGAGGACTCGGATCAGGAGAACGAACCCGTACGTAACGTGGCACGCTGTCTTTTGGAGGGACCTGCAGGATAAGGACCTTCCTCCTTAAGCGGGGAGATTGATTTAACGGGCTTGTTGAATCTTGCTAAGATGGCTTTTAAGGAATCGCAGGGTTAGGAACTGCTTAAGTTTAAGGGAAAGGAAGGTTAGGGACACCTTTTGTTTTTGAAAAGGCAACAGGGTTAGGGAGTGTTAAAAATTTGAAGGGACCAGAGGGTTAGGGATTGCTTAAGTCTTTGAAAGTTACGGAAGATTAGGTACTTGTTAGGTCTTTGAATGGACCGGAAGGTTAGGGACTGTTTCAATCTTTGAAGGGACCAGAGGGTTGGGATTGCTTAGGTCTCTAAAGGGAAAAGGGGGTTTGGGACTATTTTGAAGGGCCCGTAGAGTTGGGGACTATTTAGTTTTGAAGAGCCCGTAGAGTTGGGGACTATTTGGTTTTGAAGGGCCCGTAGAGTTGGGGACTATTTGGTTTTGAAGGGACCGTAGAGTTGGGGACTATTTAGTTTTGAAGGGCCCGTAGAGTTAAGGACTATTTGGTTTTGAAGGGCCCGTAGAGTTGGGGACTATTTAGTTTTGAAGGGCCTGTAGAGTTGGGGAC
>JAQGBW010004792.1:0-13121 GCA_034698625.1 Julus scanicus
TATGCAGTCGAAAGTCCCGGGAAGGTGCCCACACCGTTCGCAGCCATTCTTCCCGGGAGATAATCCACCTACAAACCAATCACTTACCGGGAGGTGTCCCAAAACGCGCCCAATGACATGATAGATCTGTTAGGCATAAGCTCACAGCAGACACAAATGTTGTTCTCCCCTCATTGTCTATCCTCGTCCCTATAGGCTGTAGTATTCTACATGCAGATGTAGGTCTCCATGCATTGGGTCTTTCCAAACGATATGTAATACATTGTAGTGGTAAATTGCCATGTTTCAGATGCTGTTATGGTCTGTGGCTGTTCTTGTAGAGGTATAGGATTCCTAATTACAGGCATCATTAAGGTCTTTGATTGTTTGCTTAAATGAGAAGGGTGTCATGTTTCAGATCTTGCTGAGGTCTGTAAAAGTTCTTGTGAACTCATTAGACACTATTTATTAGAAGTCGTAAGGATTAGTAATGATTCCTCTATAGTAATTGGGCACCATTTATCAGATGTGACTTCCCACCCGGATACCTCTGGCTGATCTTCCTCCAATGTTTCCTCCGTGGTTCTGCAATGGGGGAAATCTTTCACTGGTTAGGTTTGTTATAATAGTAAAAATGTTGTTATCGATAATGTGGGGATGCCAGCTGAAACTAAGTTTTGAGCTGTGACCCAACCAAGGACAAGTGAACCTCTGCCAGCTGAACAGTTAAACAACGCCCTATGTGTGACATTTCCCAGGGTCAGGGCCGCGTATGGTGGGGCAGGACTCGGAATGGATGGAATGCGCGCCTTACCTGTGTAATGTACTTATGTACTTTGCCCTTATGGGGATGTCGTAACGGGTCGAAAAGATTCGAGAAGGAACTGCATTCCTGCTGCCCAGGATATAAGGGTGTAAAGGGCCAGCAGGACGGCAGCTCGGTGGTGGGGCTCGACCAGGTCGGTCAGCCTCTGTTGTCATTATTGTTTATGCTTTGTGTAATTTGTTATGTCACGATCCCCTGGGGCTGGGGATTGTTGTATGAGTTGCGGTATGTTTGAAATGTGTAATTTAGAGCACGAGCAGGGGTATGAATGTTAATTGGGTTGCGCAAGTATGATAATTGGGATTTGTTGTGGCGTAAGTGAGAGAACCTTCTAGAAGGATCTACATTTCTGCTGCCCAGGTTGCCACCAGGGGGTGGAAAGTGTATATATAGGAAACCTGGGCCAGCAGAAGGGCAGTTCGGGTCTGGGCCCTTATCAGGTTTGTCGGCCACTACTTGTGTCGGTATGTCGGTTCTGGTATTTCAGTTTTTAATATATAAATCCCTGCAAGTTGGCAGGCAGTGCTCAATGTTGTGCTTATGCTAATTAAATTATTTGAACCTATTATTGTGACTGAATTATGGTTCTTACGTCGGAGGTCCATACTCTGGATCATTACATGGTGGAGGTGCTACTTTCTCTGCACCGTTTTGCCTCTTACACCTCGTCTGAGGTCTTTTGGATTTTCCTAGAAGTGAAACTTCTGCGCATCCGCGCATGCACTGTAATGCCACAACGGACCAGTTACCGGGTCACTACGGAGGGAGGCAACAATCTACACCCTTGGTCAGTGATGGTCGCTATGTTATACCACCTCAGATGTCAGCTCTGGAGTGGCCTAATGCAACCATCGACGTTCTAGGGAAGCTGGATTACTTTGGAGGCTGTGACCTGGTTACCAGCTCTTAATGGGTTCATCTCGCATCCTGCGACTGTGGTGCGGATTGGACTGATTGTACTTATGGATCCCCCCACCCAGGAGATGGTGACTCTACAGGTGTGGGGGGATCCTCCACCCCGTGCCTTGCCAGAAACTTTGTTGAGGATGTTTTCCTCTGCTGTGGGCTGCCAGGAAGGGCGCCCAGTTGTTTTGGATATGCTTGACCTCGTGACTCTGAGGACGGTCGGCGTTGTCAGCTTGAAGGCTGCTCTTTCATCGGCATATTTTTCGTGACAGTGTTCTCGTCCCGGTCCTGGGTCTGCTTCTGGAAAAGCATGTTCTTGACGATGCCTACTTCCGGTCTTCTTGATCTTTGGCGGCCAAAGGGCCACCCCGGCGTTTCGGCAGGTTATAGCCAAGTCTGTTGTGTTGGGGCATTATGGCGGAGGACCATGTTGAGCGGGACATGCGGCATTTTGTCGTGCCAGACAGCGTTGCTCTTGGATACTGGGACGATGGCTGCAATGGTGGATTTTGGAATGTTTTGGATTTGTTCATGACGGAAACCCGTGTATCATGTGTGTTTGGATTTTATTTTGCCCACAGAGTGGTCCGCTTTAAAGAGAGGAGTGAAGATCACCTGAATGGTCTCAAGGAGCTTGCTGTTGTCCTCATTCCGGGTTGTGGTCGGCTTGTGATGGTGCATGTCCTCGGCGTTGAACGTTCTGGTCAATTAGTCTTTGGCGGCCAGAGGGATACCCTGGCGTATCGGCAGACCATAGTTAAGTCTGTCGTGCTGGCGCGTTATAGCGAAGGACCATGCAGTTGGGACGATCGTCGAGATGGCATGGGTGCCGGCAAGACCATGTTTCTAGTGACAAGTTGGGTTTACTTTCCGCCGGGGCTGAAATGGTTTCCGGCCTAGGGATGGAGGATGGAGCTGTTGTACTGCTTGGACGCTGTAGGGGTCGGACTCCCTTGTTGTAATTGCTTGTGGGGTTGCTTGGTGTTCTGTGTGTATGGTATGCTGCCCCCGGAGTGGTCAACGCTTAAGGGGGAGTGTCACGATCCCCTGGGGCTGGGGATCGTTGTATAAGTTGTAGTATGTTTGGCATGTGTAATTTGGAGCATGGGCAGAGGTATGAATGTTAATTATGTTGCGCAAGTATGATAATTTGGATTATTTGTTGCGTAAGTGAGAGAACCTTCTAGAAGGATCTACATCCCTTCTGCCCAGGTTGCCACCAGGGGGTGGAAAGTGTATATATAGGAAACCTGGGCCAGAAAAAGGGCAGTTCGGATCTGGACCCTGACCAGGTTGGTCTGCCACTACGTGTGTCGGTATGTCGGTTCTGGTATTTCAGTTTTTAATGTATAAAGCCCTGCAAGTTGGCAGGCAGTGCTCAATGTTGTGCTTATGCTGATTAAACCATTTGAACCAATTATTGTGACTGTATTATGGTTCTTACATCGGAGGTCCATACTCTGGATCATTACAGTTATTAGTCCCGCAAGTTGGCGGGCACCCGTTGTGATTACGCATTTAAGAATTAGTCTTTATTTTTGGACGTTATATGGCAACTGTCCGTTCTTTGTGCTCGGAGCCCTGACTAGGCCCTTACATGGTGGAGGAGCAGTTCATTCCGCGATACTGTTGATTTACACCCCGTACTTTAACGTGTGACTTTATTATTTTTGGACATAAATTTAAGTGGTCGAAATGATGCCGTGCTTACTCGTGCAGAGGCCAGGAATTTGTATAATGTGCGACCAGAAGTGCCAGGACCATTAGGTCCAGTATTACATTCAACACCGTTGAGGACTGATGGACGTACGGATCCCCTCATGCAGTGGCAACGAGCATTGCAGGCCTGGGGGGGTCTGAACAGGATCTGGTATTTTAAGCTGACTTTATACGGCAACAACATGTTCCGGTGCGGCCGGGTGTTATTCCGACTGTGGAGGATCCGAACGTAACTAGCGAAATGCTCATGACAGGGGCTAACCAAGGCGGGACGCCATATCCTCAATTATTGTACCCTCAAGGGCCATACCAGCAAGGGCCATTTCTACAGGGCCTATACCAGCCGATACTTTGTCAGCGGCCGCTGTATGTTGCGTTACCAAGTCAGGGCCCTACTTTTGATAGAACAGGTAGCATGGTTGAGTTTTTGGAGGCATTTGAGGGCTTGATGTTGGCTGAAGGTCTCCCTTGGGAGGCATACTCTCGGTGGTTGTGTGTACATCTTACGGGTTTGGCGGCTAAATGGTTCTCTGGTCGTCACCGTGAGTTGCTGCCATAACCGTGGCCACAGTTGGCGGAAAAATTAAAGATGTTTTTTAGAAAAACGGTACATAGTTCCCAGCTGTGGCATCAATTCGTGTCAAGGAAACAGGAGGCCAATGAGCCTGTTCGCAAATACCTTATAGAGATGTCCACGATGGTGAATGCTATAAATCCAGGGCAAGCTTTTAGTAAGGTGACCATGTGGTTCCTCATCGTATTTACAGAAAATTGAATATGGCGTCATAGCTCAAACAGTGCACATATTCACACATCAAGTATTCATTTAAATATTGTGTAAATTTTAACGAAACAATCTGTTAATTTGACTGAAAAATTGTATGGATTTTGGCCAAATATTTAATTAATTTAAGTCAAATGTTGGGAAAATTTTAGCCAAATTTTCGATCAATTTAAGTGAAATATTGCATGAATATTAGCCAAATATTCTGTTAATTTTAGATAAATATAGGGTAAATTTTAGTTGAATATTCAATCAAATTCAGTCAAATATTGGGACAACTTTAGCCAAATATTAGCACAATTTAAGTAAAATAAAGAGTAAATTTTAGCAAAGTTTCCGATCAATTTAAGTAAAATATTGAATGAATATTAGCCAAATTCGCCAAAATCGCCTTCTTGCTCACATAAATGTAACAAATCTCATCATTGAGAATATTTATTCTCAATCGTTATCTTTGAATTTGGATATTTTCAAATTCAGAAAACTCAAATCACTGTGTAAGAAATAAAAGATTTCTGGTTTAAGTAGTTTTTTGAGCCTAAGAAGTATTTTTCCTAAACCCACTGATGACATTTCTAATGATTTAATTTCTTAGATCATTGAAAACAGGAGAAAGGAAACGATTTATCTTAATTAAACAATTTTCCAAAAGGCGTTAAGACAAAACTAGTCAAGTAATGTTTTGTTTTGTTTTCACCTCATAATAAAATGTGTATTGTAATATTATGACAAATTAAGTTGTCAATGTGCTGTTCTTTATAATAATCCTGCAATGTGCAAGTTGAAGCTTTGATGTTAAAAGTTAACTAGATTTTTTGAAATTGGTGAATTGATTGTTAATTTAGATTATGGTGGTTATTAAATTTATTTAAGTCACTGAGTGCTCTGATTTTAACCTTACTAAGTCCTAGATCCTAAGGTTTAGATCCTAAGGACCCTTGAGGTCAGTTGTCAGATTGGAATTTTCCAATTAAAAACCAATGGACAGTGGCGTAGCAAGGGGGGGGGGAGCGGTCTGCCCCGGGCGGCACTTTTTGGGGGCGGCATTTTTCATGTGGAGCCGCCGACAACTATCTGATTTCAAAGATTTCTGATTTCTATGATTTCTGGTCTTAATATAGACCAGTCCCCAAAAACTTCAAAGGGCACAGACTTCCTGCCCTTAATCCTTTAAGGATTAAGGACAGCCTGTGCCCTTTGAAGTTTTTGGGGACTGGTCTAATGCAGGCCTGACGAGAGGGAGGGGGAGGGGGGAAAATACCCCGGGCCCGGGATTTTTAGGGTCCCGGGCCTCCGGAATATGTGTAAAAACGAAATTTTTCTAAATTTTGTTATGTTAAAAACGAAATTTTTCTACGTTAAAAACGAAATTTTTCTAAATGTTGTTATGGTAAAAACGAAATTTTTCTAAATTTCGTTATGGTAAAAACGAAAGGTAAAAACGAAATTTTTCTAAATTTTGCTGTTAAAAACGCAATTTTTCTATGGTAAAATCGCAATTTGTCTATGTTAAAAACGCAATTTTTCTATGTTAAAAACGCAATTTTTCTACATTTTTGCTATGATAAAAACGAAATTTTTCAATGGTAAAATCGCGATTTTTCTACGTCAAATCGAAATTTTTCTAGATTTTGCTATGCTAAAAACGAAATTTTTTGAAATTTTGCTATGGTAAAAACGAAATTTGTCTACTTTTTTTAATGGTAAAAATGCAATTTTTCTAAATTTTGCTATTGGAGGGGGGGCGGGTGGGGTTTGCCCCGGGTGGCAAAACCTGTAGCTACGCCGCTGCCTAGGGTTGGAAAATAATAATAAATTAACTAATTGAAAAAAATTAATTTTTATGAGAGATAATATGAATTTTATGAATATCTCGTTCGGTATATATTATTTTATATTTTAAACCCTAGATCCATAGGTTTTTAATTAGAATATAGTTAAAAAAATTTGAACATTTCCAATCTGACAACTGACCTTACGGGTCAACAGGGCCTTAAAAGCAGTTGAATCCAACTGTATTGGAATATTTTTTTAAGACCTTTTCAATGAGGTATCATACATTAAAATCGGCGTCTGACACCTCAGGTACTTTACTTAATTGTTAGTCCCAAGACGGAGACAAAGATATAAAAAAATCCCTTGTCATTGCCATAAGAAAAAAGTCAAAAAAATTCTAAGTCCCACATGGTCGCCTTACTAAAGGCTTCCCAAATCCAGATACCCTGGTATGTGACACAATTTGCATCATATTAGCAGGATTACTCCCGTTTTACCATATGGGTGTTGGGGATCGGCGATTTTCCACGTTGGATGAGTTGTGGATGGTTTTGGTCGCATTGGAGGAATCCTACTGGCTGAGTAAATCAGGAACACAACGTTCATCAACTAGGGTGGTGATAGCAAACCTGGGGGTGGCGGTAGGACCATCAGGCTGAACCTGCTGCGGCTCCTGGGGCGTGTTGGACATGTTTGGAAAAGGGCCATTTCCGTAAGGATTGCCCTGAGAAGAACACGGGGGTTAACCTGGTGTCATTAAGAAGCAGTAAGGTGCATGAGGACCAGAAGACCAAACCTGAGGAGGAGATGTCTCCCCCGCAACAACGACCAGAAGACTGGGATAATTTGGCCATTTCGCCTACAGTAGTGTTGACCATTGGTGACCGTGCAATTGTCGCAGTAATAGATAGTGGAGCGGTGTTGTCGGTATTGTCATCTGACTTGCTTGATTATTTGGGCTTGTCCCTATTACCAGCAAGGCCATTACGACGACTGTTTAACGTATCTCAGCGAGATATTGATTGTGTGGGCGAGATGAAGGCCTTGGTTGGGGTAGGTGGACGTCAGTGCCTGCACCGGTTTCGTGTCCTGCGTCTCCCTGAGCGGTTGGCACTGCTTGGTTGGGATTTCTGTCGACGGACAGGGTTACTTGTGTTGCCTATGTCTGAAATGTTCTGCTACCAGAATGCTCCAGTAGTGCAGTTTCCGTTTGCGCTCAGGGCACTGGCCAGCCCGGAGGTTGGACTGCCCCAGAAGGAAAAACAAGGAGAGGGCATTGTTAAGGAACATCAGCTACTAGAATCCTCCGAGCGGCAAGGCGAAAAGTTGTTTCGACTGCCTATTAGGCTCATACAACCAGTGATATTGCCGGCATGTTCAGAGGCTATGGTGATGTGTGCTTTGCCGGCGGGTACTCATAAAGGTGATGTTGTAATAGTAGAGGCGCTTGTATTGGAGGACACTTCAGCGCGTGTGGCGCGTAGGGTTATGACCTTAATGGGTAACGCTTGTTGTCTTTTTCAGGTAGCAAATTTGACAGCTGAGGCTCTCTCGTTGATAGAGGGCGATGAAATTGGCACTATCTCCAGCTTAGAGGATACTGAGGTGATACCGTTGGACGAAGGAAAGGACGTGGCAAGCGGTGCAGGTTCGATGGATGGGCGTTAGGATGATGCTTGGCTGAATTTAGGCCCGACTATGAATGAAAAGCAGTGCGAGGCCCTTAGGGCGTTGCTAGGGAAATTTCGACATGCATTTGCATTAAGCGTTCTGGAGTTAGAGCTGAGTAAATTGCCGCCCCATTTTGTGGACACAAGGGATAGTTCCCCTGGGTATATACCACCGAGGCGGTCATCGCCAAAAGTTAACAAAATTTTGTGACAAGAATTATCTAAGATGCTAGCGCCAGGGGTGGTTGTCCCTAGCCCTAAGCTGCGCAGCGTTGCCTGTGGTTAACATGAAAACATTATTACTACAGTTTTTGTTCTATGCATGCTCCCAGTCAGAAATGTTTGGGCGAAACGACATCGAAACGACATCGTTTATCAATGCAACATCGACGTTGATATGTTCGTCGAATCGACGAAACTTCCGTCACGTTTTCGACGTCGATGATGAAAATGGTCGATGTTCGATGTTGGGTCGACGTCGATTCAACGTCGATTCGACATCGAAACGAGGTAGTTTCGACGTCAATGCTTTAAATGGTCGATGACCGATGTTAAATCGACGAAACTTCCGTCACGTTTTCGACGTCGATGATGAAAATGGTCGATGTTCGATGTTGGGTCGACGTCGATTCAACGTCGATTCGACATCGAAACGAGGTAGTTTCGACGTCAATGCTTTAAATGGTCGATGACCGATGTTAAATCGACGTCGAATCAACGTCGATTCGACATCAAAACGAGGTAGTTTCGACGTCGATGTTTTAAATTGTCGATGCTCGATGTACTGTAAACCATATATAAAAAAACATCACGCTCAGCAGGGATCGAGCCCACATACTTTAACTAACCAGTCCAACACCTTAACCACAAACCTATGATGACTTCTTGATGGAAAAGCATTGCTATCTGTATAGATTAGAGTTTGTATGTAACCCGTTATTTGTCAGAAATGAATTTCGTGCGGGAGTGTAGCCAGTCAGAAATGAATAGCCGGTCGAAACGACGTCGTTTCGACCATTCATTTCTGACTGGGTACACTCCCGCACGAAAGTATTTCACACATTGACACCATATGCGAAAAGTAAAAATAAAAACTTAATTAATCCCATATATATGCTGTGTTAAACCTTACCGAATGTTACATTATACAATTATAATAGCATTCTAAGTATTAAAAAATGAAATCAATCTGGATTTCTACATCCCTTACGATTATGCACACAGGCCAGCCCTTCACACCCCCATACATTGCAGTAAAACGGTGGTATAGAAGTTAAATTTACTCAAAATTTTAAAAAAATTTTTAAAAAAAACGTGTTTTATAGAGAAATGGGTTAAAAATTAAACGTTTTGTTAACATTTCCAAAATATTCAATTGTTATTTTTGTGTTTCTGTAACTTATTTTGAATTAATTACAATTCATTTGTAATATGTTTTAATTCATTTATCGTGCGTCGATGTCAAAACGATGTCGAATAACAATCAGCTCGAAATTTTCGAGCTGAACGACGTCAAATATCGACGCAAATTTCGACGTCAAATCGACTCGATTCGACGAGTCATTTCTAACTGGGAAGTTACAGCTAGAGGACACAGACTGTCAAATAATCATCCAAACCCTAGAAAGTATAGATGTCACAGATGGAATGGAAACTAAAACATACCTGGACAGAGGATACAGCATCTCATCCGGGGTACTGTACCGCTACTTATCTAAAATAGATGCAGAAGAACCTAGGCTGGTGGTTCCCAACACCCTCAAACATAGGGTCATCAAATGGAATCATGATGTACCAGAAGTGGGTCATCCAGGGGTGCACGCCATGGTTGCTAGGATAGTGCAGAAATATTACTGGACAGGTCTGAGAGCTCAAGTCCGAGAATATGTAGCCAAATGTGTAGAGTGCCTGAAATACAAACCTCTCACACACGCAGATACTGCGCCGATATCATCGCCACCGATTCCTCAAAGGTTCGACCTAGTCAGTATTGACCTTGTCGGAGCCTTGCCGGTGACACCGGCAAATAACACATTTATTTTTCCAGTAAGCTATATTGCCACGGGTATGGTAGAGTTGTTCCCCATGGCTGACTCCAGGGCACACTCCATAGCCACAACACTCATCAATTAAGTATGTCTCCGATACGGCACCCCAAGGAGAGTCAACTGTGATAATGGCCCACAGTTCATCTCTGGGGTCATGCAGCAAGCAGCTAAAACAATAGGTTTCTCTCTCATGCACGTGGCGAACTATCACCCACAGGCCAACTTGGTGGAAAGGAAACACCGGGATCTCAAAGCAAAATTGGCCAAAATTGACCTACAAGACCGGTGGGACGAACACTTACCGGCGGTGAAATGGGCCATCAATACAGCAATGAACTCGGCAGACGATCACTGACCATTTTTTTCTAACGTTTGGGAAGGCTCAACGGTCTCTCCATGACAACATGACAGCGTACAGCAGGGTCTGCATGGACCCAACGTAAACATTCATAACACACTGACTTATTTTATGGAGGACCTTAGCTTGACGCTACGAGAAGCAAAAGATAATCTGGAGAAGGCACAGGATGCACGCCAAATAAAACATAATGAAGCATGTCATCTACCTGATTTACACGCGGGGATCGAGTGCTGCTAAAAACCCATCCCAGGAGCAGCGCCCTGACCAGAGTTTTAGCCAAGCTTACACCGAGGAGAGATGGTGTGTATGAGGTCAGGGCGGTTAAGGGACCAACCACTTTTAAGATCTGGGACAAGGCCCAGAATAGGTCGCCAGGCGACTACAATGCTAAGGATCTGCTCCCGTTGGACCGAGATAACCAGGAGGAAATCAAAGCATGCACCCTCCTAACGGCTTGAGGACAATTCCCGAAACTTGCGGCTGACCCGTCACACAACAATCGGGACACTGAGGACTCCATCGGGACTTTAGAACGCGTACGGCAGGACTCCCGGGAAGCGACAAACTTCAAACTTACCGGTAGAAATCAAAGAAACCAGGACCGTAAACCAGGAAGTTACATCTACCAGAGTGGGAAGAGTCATCCACTCCCCCCCTTCCCCCGTGAGATACCAGGTCATCATTATGCATGACTTAAGGGATGAAATGGCGAGGTGTTTTTGGGAATATGGGACCCCCACTGTCCTGACCCAAGTAACACTCATTGGGCCAATGTTGGGTAGTGGTTGGCACCATTGGCGAAGAGTTGGCATTGGCAAATGTATGTAGGCCCAATGTTGGCTCAACGTCGGGTGGCAAATGTTGGCCAAATCTTACCGAAGATATGTTGGCCCAACGTTGGCTCAACGGCGGGTGGCAACCATTGGCAAAAGCTTAGCAATGTTATGTTGGTCCAACGTTGTCTGCCAAACAGTGGTCAATTGTTGGCACACGTATGTTGGTTTAACGTTGGCTCAACGTCGGGTGGCAACCGTTGGCAAAAGCTTAGCAATGTGATGTTGGCCCAACATTGTCTGCCAACCAGCAGCCAATTGTTGGCACACATATGCTGGCCCAACGTTGGCTCAATGTCGGGTGGCAACCGTTGGCAAAAGCTTAGCAAAGTTATGTTGGCCTAATGTTGGCTCAACGTCGGGTGGCAACCGTTGGTAAAAGCTTAGCAAAATTATGTTGGCCCAATGTTGTCTGCCAACCAGCGGCCAATTGTTGGCAAACATATGTTGGCCTAACGTTGGCTTAAAGTCGGGTAAATGGTAGTGTTGTAATGCTTTGTGTAATTACCCTATTTTATACTCCTTATAGCAACTAATACTGTTTTAGTATACATAAAGTTCTTTTTATTTTGAAGGAAAACCCCCTATCTTTCATGCATAACCTCTTCCTTACTTCCATCAAACTCAAGCTGACCCAATGGCTTAGAGGTAAGATGTTGGTTTGCCATGCCTATGGCCAGTGGTTCAAAACCCTCTTGCTGTATGTATTGTTAAGCTATTTATTGCATTTATATATGTTCATCTATGTATGTATTCATGGTTTTACAAATGATTTAATTAAAAATTTGAATCTATGAATTTACCGCTTAATTTATAGAGACATTTATACATTGGCTCAACATTAGCTGCCAACGTAGTGCCAATGTATTTACATTGACAAAGCAATGTATTACCAACATTGGCCCAGCTTGGGTTGAGGCAGTTGAATCTCAAACAACCAAATGGGGATGGGTCAATGTTTGCCCAACATTGGCCCTATATTTTTGAAAACATTCAGCCAACATAATTTAGTAGCCAATGTTGGCCTAACATAAAAATGCCCCATGATTCAATGTTTGCCCAACATGTAGGGTTGACGTTGGGCCAATGTTGGCATGCCAACCTAATTATGTTGGCCCAATATTAGCACAACATATAGGGCCAATGTTGGGCCAACATGATTTGGTTAGTATTTCGGCATTGGCCCAACATTGGCCCTTAATGTTGGGCCAACATTACACAATGGAGCAATCCTATGTAGGCCCATCGTTAGTTTACCAACATTGGGCCAATATAATTTGGTTAGCAAACCAACATTGGCCTAACATTTTTGTGTTACCTGGGGACATTTTGGGAATTTATACGGGAAGAAGACCAAATACTAGTGAACTACATTTGTCGATATGCTACAATATCACACTTCTCAGAACTACGCAATTTGGATTTTAAATTCCCTTTCCAGAACAACGCGGCCAGAACCCTTTATTTCAAATTAGGTCGCGCGGCCCATGTATTAATAGAAAAAGGGTGGCAGCACCACCATGCGAGGATTTATGAAGACGTTTTATCCCCATTGTTTTACAATGACGGGTACGAGCAGGTGGATGAAGACCTCTTGACCGAATACATGGGGTATACATGGGGTAGTTAAATTTATGGATGGTAACCGCGATGGGGAGAAGGGACGCGTCTGATTGGTGGAGACGCCATAAAAAGCAAAATGGCATTAGTGTCAACATATCCCACCATGCAATGCGCGAAATCAAGCACGAGGGAATATCTGAAAACACGATTCCCACGTGCCATCTCACAACCACACCTTCAGTGATACGATTCGGACATGTTTATTTTCCCAGTGACCGGCTTACGAACACCTAAAGTGCAACAAGAAGATGGATTCCTCCGAGACGGATGACCATAGCGTGTTAGTGGCAAAAGCTAGAATTTTTGTTGCTTATTGAGACAAAAAGAATGCTCGGCGGTGAAATTCATTTTAGGCCTTATTTTGGTGATTCGACACCACCAGAGAAGCAGCCTGTCTGTACTCGACAAACCAGGTCAATGGCGGCCACGTTGACCAGCGCCAAGCCGGTAACCAGACAGCAATCCCTGCCAAAAATGAACTTAAGAAAAACTTTAAAAAAACTTAAGTTATCCCATATAAAAAACTTTCTGTAGAATTATGCATATTCTGCATACAATTTTATGCAGAAAATGGATAAAATCCTACACAATTTTGA
>JAQGBW010004793.1:0-13119 GCA_034698625.1 Julus scanicus
CTGTTCACACACGTTTAGTTACTAAAATACTTGCCACTTGACTAAATTACTAGCTTAGTGTGAATCAGGCTTTAGTGTAATAATACTATCTAGTGAAAAACTAACAAAAAAATTACAATTTTTACATCTTCAGTTGATGTCTTTGGGGCTACAACCTACAAACAATTTAACTCGTCTAATAGAGGATACAAATTTCTTCCAAGATAAATAGAATTTACGAACATATGGCGACAATTCAAAACTATACTTCTCCAAAATCTTATAAACAACTTGCAGTGACTTGTAAATTATTGCAACTATGACTTGTGGTAATTATAACTAACATCAAAATAATTATACAATCTGCTATCAAATGGCTGAAGATCGTCATTGAGCTCTTTCTTTATCGTCATATTATTAGGTTGTCCAAAAAGCATAATTGAATTTCTAGCATCCCAGTCAAGTTTCGTATTAGTTGTTATCATAATGATGAATTACTACCCTGATGAACCGGTCATATATTTCTGCTAAGAAACTGCGCACCACATGTCTATCTTCAAGATTTTCTGGTTTCCTTCACAATTAAGTCAACAAAAGCACTTGGGATGAGATTCCAATGCGCCTTTTCTTATAAATAATGGTTACGTAAGGTTTCAGGAATGTGAACGCAGATCATAGTCCATGTAGACATAAGCTAGACAAAAGAAAAACTCGCAATCATCCGTAAAGAGGATTTGCCTACAGGGTGTGTTCAAAGTTAAAAATCCATTGTTGAGAAAGTGAAAATACCTAGTGGAGCATCGAACTGATAGTTATTTGAGTAACACTGACATTCTGTATACGAACAACAATTGCGGTTACTTAAAACTGCTGATGTTGTGTGATTTTATCATTTTCTCAGTTTATGATATTTCATCTCATCTTCACACAAGTTCCTTCAAAGATGTTTGACGCACCTTGTACTCCGAAATCAGTATATTCACAACCGTATATAATTTATGTGACAAACCTCAGCTTTATCCTATGAAAAGACCCGATAGTGTTCGGTCTGAGAAGTTTCATTAGGCCTAATGAAAAACAAGCAATGCCATACTTTCAGTCAGGATTTCCACTCATTAAAACGCAATTTGCATTTTCAATATTAATTCCTGGAGGGGAAAATGGTTTTACACTTTGGAAATACAGCGCCGTCTCACCGAACGATTTTGAATGTAATTTAGTTGCACTGTAGCACATAAATAAATAAACAAAAAACCCACGTTCGCACGATAACTAGGAATAAATTATCTATTCAGTCCTTCACATAGTAAGAAGCAGGAAGGCGTGAAATATCAAGAGGTCAAAGGTGAATGACACGTGCACCATTCTACGTATCAAGGTCATGATGGAATATTTACATATTCTGACATGGAACATGTTAAGTTATTAACATTCCAGTGCATGTTCTGAGAGGTTCATTTACACACATCAGTGATCTGGACAGTTCAGTCTCCTTTCCGCGATATTTCTGAAGTGCCCATTGAAAATGTGTGTAAATGGACCTTTCATCCCCGATTAGGATTTAGAAACAGAAGATTATAAGATTCTTAAAAGTTGGTCTGGACCATTCACAGAGGACTTCACATGCACTTCGGCTATGTAGAGGGAGACAGGTATTTTGTTTTGGAAAATGTGACATCACAAACGCACATAAAACAGGTAATATACATGCCTGCGGGCTTAATTACCAAAAAAGATACAACAAGTTTCTTCTTTCACCCTTTCCTATTTTAAACCAGCTGAAAACTTGTATTGATGTAAACACCAAAACTTTCCCCAACATACTAACTAATCTGTGAAAATATTTCATAAAAAAAAACGAAAACTTCCCTTTTTTTCAAATTGTATTTTTTAACCGTTCAACGATTAAAATTGTGATATTTAAAAATGGCCACATTTGCATGCATATAAGCATTCAAGTGCCCATTCTGGTGAACGATTTATTTAAGTTTGGTGCAAACGACTTAATTAATCTAATTGAAAAGTTACTGTTTTTTCACTTCCCACATGAATCTTAGTTTCAATACATGCGTATGTAGCTGATAAGGTTTTCTCAGACAACTTAATTTGTACACATTTCTCAACATTCCCAGAATTCTACACAACCATTTAGAGAAAAACAGACAAAAAACATAAATTCCACTAAAATAGCTCAGAGATGTAGGAATACTTGCAGCTGCAGCAATTTCTATGTCATAAAGCCGATGGGAAAACTGCATGTGAAGAACATCACAATAGAAAAATTACCAATAATTTAAAAATATGGATACTATCAAATTTTGTTACAAACTAAAAATATTAAAACATTAATAGGAGCAAAGTACATTTTTTCACTGGTTAAACTGGCGTGTTCTCACTGTCCACACAAAAAGCAAAACGGACAATTGATGTCAGTTCGTGAAAATCAGGTAATGGATGCACATGTTCACACTACACGTGACCAGTCTCCGGACAGACCTATTGCGCATGCGCAAAGCCCATAAGCGCCCCCCAAATGGTTCAAATGGGGAACCATTTTAACCATAGCGCCTCCTCGAGGAGGCATCAGAATCAGGCCGCCATGTTTTTTTATGTTCCGCACACTAGAAAAAGTCGAGTCGAACGAGACTTCATGTGTTTTGCGTTAAGGGTGGAGCTTAAAAAAAATGGGGCGGCCCTTCTGCTCAAAGGCATTAGTGCATATACATATGCGCATGGCCCCAAAACGCACAAAAGTCCGGACAATGAGAACACCGGATACAATTAGTTGGTTGAGGTTTTAGGGATCAAAGGCTTACTAAGGCCATACAGAGCCCAGACAGTGGTTGGGATAATCCCATTATTTTTTCACACACTACACACTACTAACATGTAACATGTTAATTCTTGTTTTATATATTACTTACTGCTAGCTAGATAGCGTTAACAATCCATTTAACTTGAACTTGTTAAATTTTCTATAATGAAAATGCATTTTTTTTTAAATTTACATGACCAATGAATCTGAAATGCAGTTGTCTTGAACCAAACTTGCCTATAAGTTTTAAAAATAAACCTCTAATCTCCTAATGTTTATAAACTTAAAACAAATACTGATTGCAAAACCGCTTAAGAAATAAAACCACAATTAAAGGTGGTCATGCAACACTATTCAGTTCTTCTAGAATCTAATCAAAACTATCAGAACGTGTAATTTTTTGGAAAATAATCACAGTCCATTATTTCGTTAATTATATAC
Organism: Julus scanicus; assembly: GCA_034698625.1. Lineage (NCBI taxonomy): Eukaryota > Metazoa > Arthropoda > Diplopoda > Julida > Julidae > Julus > Julus scanicus. The sequence continues at coordinate 3,236 of JAQGBW010004793.1, forward strand.
GTGATGTCTCTATATAGACTTCGTAAAAACTGTGGTAGTTCTGATAACCATTTGAAATAACGTAATCATCCACCTTTGAGGACTGGATTTATACCTGCTGTAATAAAAAAAATACTTGCGATGCAACAAAATTTTTACCCACGTTTACATTGCTCACTTTTCCTATGGCAACGCACATTCTTTGGCTTATCCCAGCCATTAAACCTAGTCAAATTAAGCCCTATCCAAATGAAATCTTCTCTCCGTATAAGCTTGGTTAGACTTATCTCACATATTTTCCTTAGCAGGCAAATATTAAGACGTACATATGGGTGTACCTCATAACCAAGGAAGGTTTTCTTATTAATATTGTCACCACAATTATATTGCGCAGTGGCGATATCCCACGCAATAGCCATAAAAGGGGCTGGCTACATAAAAGTTTATTCCCAGGTTTCGTGTCAGGGCCGGCAAAACCTAAGAGTCTGTCTTCTACCAGCAATTTACAGTGAAGTGTAGTATACTACACGGGAACCCTATCAAAACTAGGGTAATTGAACAGGACTTTCAGGCACCAATTCGCGAGCAGTTCACAGTTGAATGACAGCAATGATTCAACAAAGTGAATGCATGGCATTAGGCACATTGACCTGGGTCAACGATGTATAGAAAGCGTACAAAAATAGAAGTGCTGTAGAAAACAAAACTGGACATGTCTGACAGTCTGAGGATCTCTCATTCAGAATTAAGCCTTATAGAGCAATGTTTCATAGCATTTTTCTAAACTTTTCATGCACACAATTGTTAAGGTACTATATATATTATACATTTTTTAACATAACAGCGTTCCAATTTCATTGATGGCATTGTGAATTAAATTGAGGTTGTATATACTATGTCTTTTCGCGAAAATTTAATTTGAATATAGATAATACAGCATTTGATTTGCGTAGATGAGACAACAAACTAGAATTTATCAATAAGATTCGGGATTTTTAATTTTCAGTCCATTACCAGGCTAACAATGCGTCAATAATAACGAGATGAAAAAATTACTAATTGAGTTTATCTATACTTAAATCCTACCTAATATAGATTTTTACGTAGTATTTTCATAGCGCCCCCATTCCCGCCAATAACGTAGCAGATTCCCCATATGTTTTTGGATGTTAGTAGGCCGCAGGTGGCGCTGATTATTAAGTTTAGTAACCAGCTACAGAAATAATAAATAATTAATGTTGCAACAGAATGCCATTCTAGACAAGTTACAGGTTTTAAATTGGCAAATTATTCAATATTAACTTAAAGCGAAGTTAAGCAGGTGGCAGCATTGAGACTGAAAATTAACGGACATTTTTCAAACTTGTTTATTAATTTTAAAAAAATCTGCCATTTCAAAGTGAAAAACGACAATCAATTTCTATTGCTTATTTATCAAGTTATTTAAAACAATTTTTATTTTTATTTAATCTCTATTTGTTTGGCTGTGAGTGTGTTTTAAAATTTCAACCATTGAAAGTGATATAGGTTCTGATTCACCTTAACATTGTTTCTGTTTTGTGATCTAGGAATGACATATACATGCAGTGGAACCCGCTTAATTGCACACACCGGATACTGCACATGTCCTCCATGCCATATTTTGTTCATGATGTGAAACCGGATAAATGCACATTTTGCAAGCCCCATATGTCTAACTTTTGTATGGAATGGTGATCGGATATTTGCACATTGAGATGGAACAATTCAACATGGACCATGTATGAAATATATTAGGCACATTTGGATATATATGTACTTATATATGGCCTACTATTCTTGGCCTGTATTGGCTCGTACATCTATATGTATGTATGATAAATGTTTCTCACAGCTAATCTAGCCATTTGAAGAATTTTAGCAAAAAATTGAGTCAGGATTACTGTATTTAAACAAAACCCGGTTAATTGCACAGTTTTTAAAATTATCTGGCATGTCTGGTCGCTGTGCAATTAAGCGGGTTTAACTGTATATTATGCGCCTATGGCATTCCTAGAGCATTCCAGCCGCCGGAAGGCTGTTCAGCCACCTCTTTGAAGGTACCTATTAGCTTGTAAACTAGATCAGTCTATCGATTTTATAACTTCAAAATTTGACATGTGACCAGCATCGAGCAACATTGTAGAATTCAATTTTACATCTTTGAGCAATTTGTTCTTATTGTATGAAATTCACTTCAATGTGCCATTGTCGTGACAGTAGACTTATGCAGAATATATCTTATGACAGTAATGGTAACACACCTTAGGCAGATCGACGGAAAAGGTTTTACACGTGACTTGAAAAATGATCCTTGAACCAAAGTTTGATTACGATGCAGTGTCACATTGGTCAAGACTCTTCCGTCGATCTACATGGCAAGACAATAAGGCTCATTCTAATAAATAGACAAAAATGAACGGGACACTCACAGTTACGAATTCCACGGCTATCATGATGGTTCAACGGGCCGAGACAGTAGTCAAGACACACGAAGAAGCGTGACACAAAACATCAAAAATGACCGAGGGTGGCGAGTTTGCATTTGGAGCAGGCTTAGCGAATGAAGACACTTTGTACTGAGGCAATAAAATTAAAATCGTTTCCTTTGTTTAGGTGGACACTCAACAATTCGTAGAAGGACACATGGAGCAGAGGAGGGATTGAAAAATTAACGGAAATGGATGAGGGGATAGAGGAGTGTGATGACTATGTTGAGGGGGCAATCGCATAACACATTGGTTTTCTTGGACACCCCAAAAGTTTCAAGTTTCACAAAAAAAAAAAAAAAAAAAACTTGTGGTCAATCGAAGGTTGGCCTTATGTAGAGCCAATCAAATATGTCACTAGGTCCAAGGACCTTCGACTATAAAAAAAGTCTTCAAGGGGGTTTAACGACACCTTTAATGGAAATAGCTTCCCTTTGATGTCCACACCTGCCGCAATCCTCAACACAATGTGAGCTGGCTAATAACTACCATTATTAAGTTGCTAATGGGAGAGGGGTCGTTATTGGGAAAAGATCAATTAAAAAATAGCGAAAAACTGGCAATGATAGGACGACCGACAAGGCTGAAAATCCGTTTCGATTCTGAATAATCCAACTCGTTGTACTATAAGTAATGCAGCGACACTGGTGAATATCCCCCAAAAATGTGCACTTTCACCTGTCTCGTCTTGTTCAGCAAGTGGCAAAAATGTTGGCTTTCGTGGCGGCCAGACTTGATTGACCGCCTACGAGAAAAAAAAAAAAAAAAAAAGCACGTGATCCCAGCTCCCGCTGTGGGGGGTGTTCACCAGACCCTCGTGGTCCAGGCCACTTTTCTCAGCTTTTGCACGCACCCAAAAAATGCTAATTTTTCCAACGTGGACAAGCTAAACGATGAAATTAGCCTAGAGTTGTGACAGCGTCGTCACTTGAAGTAAATGTAGATCATAAATTAGATCACTGTCCTGAAGTTCTCTGAAGACAGAAGGCAGAGAAACTTCAGGTTTATCACAACGTCGAAGTTTAATCCAAAGTAATAAAATTTGGGTTTAATAACCCTAAACATGTGGTAGATACGATGATTATAATCCAAATTCACTCCATAGAAGTTCTGCTGTCAACTGAAAATCTGTCGAATTTTTCAGCTTCCAGATGTAGCGAACCACGTGTTTTCCCTGCCTCGAACCGGTTGCCCATGTGATGCCTCGGCCGTCGTTAAAAAGCCTCGGTCCAGCTAGTGCAAGTTGGTAGGCGTAAAGCTCACTTGAGTGCTCTCCTAAAAGTGAACAGGTGGATCCAGGTGCTACTGCCTTTTAAATTTTGGGAAAATTGAGGAGGTAGAGGCAAGCGTACTTTAAACTCGTTTTAAAACGCCCGTACCATGCGTGGCATGCTGATAAGTTTTGATAAGAAACGATTATACAACTGCAGGGGCCAGTTGGCACGCTGTGTGCCAAGAGACAGTAAATGAGTACATGTACCCGTGCCGTGTCTTCTCTGAAAATAGCCTGTGACACCCATGTTTTCCACCATCGCATTGACCTCACTTTGTTACCCTCCACAGTCCACCCTCACTCTCGCCAATAAACAACGGCCTTTTAATAATGGAGACAGCAGTATACCAAGCCATGCTTAGTTCCGCTACCTTTGTTCACCTTGTATGATTTACTTCCGGTGCCCTTTATACTCTTTTGTTCCATTCGCTCTCCATATTTTCATTTTTTATTTTGGTCAAAAACACTGAAATACCCATTTTTGAATCCTAAAGTTTATCTAATCATCGAACCTTGACTGCATAGGGATGTATTGGCATCAAGTTGAAGGAAACACGGGGTCAGATTTGGTCATATAGGACGAACTTGTCAAAAAAGTTGTACTATTCATAACAAAAATTGAAAATTGCCCTGAAAACAGGTTCCGTTATTAACACTAATTTTCTAGAAATCCTGTAGTCTGTTGAAATTTGTGAGTCATCGAAAAATGCAAGATCTTTTTTTTACTAGTTCTCTATTGTTAATCCAAAGAAGTTTACTTGACTACTAAACTACATTTTATGCAGAGGTAAAATTTTCCCCATTGCTACATTTTCAAGGCCAATCCCATCAACTTGTAAAATACCATCTGTTGAATATCGTGTTCATGTGGGTGTTGAATTCCATTTGAATTTCATTGAATATTTCAAAATCAGTGTGCAGGTATTAAGTTAATTTTCAAACAACTTATTTTGTTTTTTAATGGACCACACAACAATTTCTGATTAATGAATTGTTGTAAATTGTTATTAACACTAATTTTCTAGAAATCCTGTAGTTTGTTGAAATTTATGTCAGTCATCGAGAAATGCAAGATCTTTTTTTACTAGTTGTCTATTGTTAATCCAAAGAAGTTTTCTTGACTACTAAACTACATTTATCAGAGGTAAGATTTTCATCATTTGCTACATTTTCAAGGCAATCCCACAGGCATCAACTTTGTAAAATACCATTTGTTTTTGTTGTTTTGTACAAGAGCGTGTTGAATTCCATTTGAATTTCATTGAATATTTCAGAATCAATATCAGTGTGCAGATATTAAGTTAATTTTCAAACAACTTATTTTGTATTCTAATGGACCACACAACAATTTCTGATTAATGAATTGTTGTTGATCTTGGATTATAGAATTCACTTTGCAACATTGTTGGCATGAGTCATTTTTGTTCAACCTTCAAATGCGAATTTTTACTCTTTTATTTGTACATTTATTTAGAAGAAAATAGAAAATAATATTTGCTTGACATAGTTTCCAGCTGCTTCAGTACCTGGACCCCTACAATAGCTTAATTTAATCCAACCTTATTTTATATACATGTACATATATTTAAGTTGCAACACAAATGCCACAGGTATTTGTGATAGCATGCTGATAACAACTATAGGAAATCCCATGTCAAAACTTTTAGGAAAGAGACCAGTGAGAAATGATGGCTTTTTAACCAAATTGTTTTGCGGCATAATACAGAAGGTGTCGATGCCAATCCCAATATTAAACTTGCCTACTAAAAAATTAATATTATCGAAGGATAAACAAAGGAAAACTATGTTTATACAGAGTTGTTTAACTCTGTATAAACAAGTTCCGTCAATGATCAAATAAAGAGTTAAGCAATAAGCAGAGCTATACATTGACATACAGTAAGGATTTTGGTATAGAATGTCTCCTCCCTTACTGTCATAGAAACAAGGGCAATAAGTAAAACTTTAAATTAAATTTATCATCCTAATAACAGTGAATATAAAAACCCAACAAGAATCACCAAAAATTCTCATCTGCCACGCACAAAGCATTCCAGAAAAAACAAGCATAGTTTCGTCCAACCCCTTCCTTAATTCAATTTATTTGGATTGATGTGGAAGATGATAAAGAGGGTGGCAAAGGTCTTTTGTCAATCAATATTTATTTTCAATTTCCTCTCAAATTTTAACAGTATGTTAATGTAATCAAACATAGGGTTATGCAAATCCATTTAAGTACATGCAGATTATCAGGATGGCAATACTTACAACAATTCTTGAGCTTGTAGTTTTCACCACCTTATAAAAAGGATTTGACAATTTACTAATCCGCTTTGTTGTGTGTTTGAACTTTATTGAAGCAATAATTTTCAAATTTTAAAGTTATTCTAACGGCATTCTAAGACGAATAAGAAGATATTGCAAAACATAAGCTTCAGGTCGTTTATAAACGAACATGTTATGTAGATACTAGCTAATAAAACTAGAATACCCTTTTTTCCAGCAGTTACTATGTGATTAAGCTACCATGATTGTATGCATATGCTCGATAAGTATAATCACATTATTATTAATGGGAATTTTATATTCGATGTTCCCTCCCAAAAACTGTTTTATAACGCCGTTGTCTTTATCTCTTATCAAAGCTAAATTTGTTTGTGGCACTGCAATCTCTCCCAACCCAATCTGTCCCCCATTATCAAACAACTTCCAAGCATGCAAGCAGCAACAACAACAAAAAAAGGAGAACAATAACAATTTAAATTTTTAAAAAAAAGTTTTAAAAAACTAATAATAAGGACAAGAGAATGAGAGAGAGATAGAGAGTGGCTGCGAGTCATAACCGGTGTTACCAGTATCGGAATGGGGTCGACTATTCGTTAAAGCGCCCCCCTCGTCTCTTAAAAGTGTTACCTGGAATTTGCATTTGTGCAGCCTTAATTCAATGTCAAACGAGAAAAAAAGCACCTTAAAAGTTGTTACACGAATAATTTGAGTTGGAAAACCCTTGCACCTGTCTCCAGAGTTGTCTGTGAATAAAATTGAATACCATGGCTAGTCTAACTCGTTGAGGCGAATAATAGTCCTACATCATTGTCATTGAGTTTTCTAGCAATGGTATACAATTGTCTTTCCCTAATCTTAATATTTATGAATAAAAGATAGTTTAATGGAACTATTACAATAAACAAATAAATCATAACTACTACTCTTAACCATTGCAATGTTAAATAAACTTTTTCATGGCAAATAGAAGATGGTCGATTTCCTCCTACACTCCACAAATTGTTATTTTATGGATGAGTATTTAACTTTTTAAAACAAACTTTTAGAAAAAAATATTTAATATTTTTGGTATTCCTGCGACATCAAGAGGCAATTCTTCGTGTCTATCTTTCAATGGTTTTTCGTGGAGCGAAAATGAATGAAAATTTCAGAGTAATTTCTAGAAATTTAGTCGAAAAATCATTAAGTAAATGATAGATCCAGTTAGAATTTTAAGACTCCAAACTGTTAGAACAACCAACATTACATTCCTGTGACCACAAAAGGCACGCACTTACCAAAGCATTATGTATACATAACTAGTATTTTACGTTTAATTGCAGTAATGCAATTTATCTATACTTGTTGAAGCGGGGATAATAACTACATTATAAATTGCAACATTTATTCAAAGCATTCCTATTGATTTTGAGCTCTACACATGCTGATAAATTATATGGTTTCCTAAAACTTTTATAAAATTACATGCCCTGCGTAATCAAAAACGAAGCTACAAAAAATAAATATTAATATTGATTGTTTACAATTGTATTAAATAGACATTTTATCCTTTGTAAATAATTTCTTTTTTTAAATTTAACAATTTTGAGATTTGACGTCAAATTACATATATTGTACAATTGTAAACGCTGTAATTTTGAGCACCAGTATGTGCAATTTGAAGAAAAAAATGTCTCATCGTAATAAATTCAACTTGTGTATTTGTCAAAGATGAGAGGAAAATCTCTTTCTCCTCACAAAATTAAATTGGTTGCAAGTTTATTCGGGGAAGTCATTATCGTTTCTCGACTTAACGGTATATTTTATTCCAACAGATTTTCACTTGCAATAATGATGCTCTTTATGCCATAGAAAAATTCAACAAGATTGGACTTTTTAATTTTTTTTTACTTTTTCTCCAAAATAGCCCTAGCTGTAGCCTATATAGCAGGTTGTATTTCTATTGCAAACGTTTCAAGACCTTGAATAGTTGTAGATTAGAGTGTATGCCATTCATTAGAATGATATGGTATATATAAAATTACCTTTATGTACAACTAATTTCTACAAATACGATAATCATCCCAATATGGAGTCTATGTTAGATTCTTTAATTTATACAACGTGTGATTTACATATTTTTTTCTAAAAATTGAATCTGATCATTATAATAATTTGAAGCAGATAGATTGATAGATTATTTGATTTTGTGCTATTATTCACAAAAAAGAGACAAAAACACAGATCTTCAAAATTTAAATTAAAATGCTGCTATTCTGAATTATTTTCACATAGAACTTGTAGTTATGGTATATAAAATGCTGAAAGTTGTTGTATTTGAAATGTCTTCATGGGAGCAAAACCGTGAGGAAGCTGTATATACCTATGAGGGGAAATTGAGTTGTTAATAAAGGAGATTCACTCCGATGGGCATGGATGACTAATTTAGCAAAAAGTATAAAAAATATATTAGCTATGCATGAAAACTACAGAACATATATACACAAGTGAAATAAAAATTCGAACCACGTTGATTAAAAAGCCATCAAGCAGACAGCTTTTAGACGGAAAATTATTAAATCGCTGACATTTAAATATCATTCGATGCCTCCTTTTTGTAGACATATAAGAAATACAGACAAGTAGTCGGTTAATAAATTGTGAATCCCTGAATCCGACAACCAGGAGTCATTCTTTATGACAGTACTACGGTACTGCCATTATCGGAGTCGTTATGTGCATTTATAATCTGGAAACAAGTAGGCTTAAGCCAATGTTAAAAGCATGGTTTCTTATAAACATCATTACAGATTGCAAAAACTTGGGGACGAGATGAGTGGGGAATGTAATTGCCGACAGTCAGAAGCTCAGTGGACCATTAAACGGGTTCTTGGGGTTTTCTCCAGATTGAACTACGAATGATGACTTCAATGTGTTGATAACACGCAAGATAAGTATGTAAAGGCAAAAAACCGACTCGGAATTCAATAAAGCAGTTGGGGCTGCCAAAATAAACCCATGTCTCCAAAATGGAGGATCACTTTAATGTAAATGCTTGAGTACAGTGAAACCTCGCTAATCCGTCCTTGTCGCGGCCCTTTAACCCTTTCGGAACTTCTTTTAAACGGCTGAAGGGATTTTAATTAAACTGGGTGCACGTGTTTATATGGTATAGTGGGTGTACCAAAAAAATGGAGGTCTAACTCACTTGGGCTAAAAGATAAAATTTGTCCTTTTAAAAGGACAAAAGTACTACAATATGCATTTATAAAGTTAAATTGGCTTTTTTAAGAGGAAAAAAATGTTTTTCCCATTGCAATGATAATTTTTTTGAATTGTGATGGAAATAATCATTGTCGGATCTTGCAGAAGATCATCTGTGAAAAAATAATGGCTGAAGCACATTTGCTGATAGTTACAACTATGTATAATATTTTTATAAAAAAAAATTAAATTCAATTTTGAAATTTTTTTTTCAAAAATTTCAAAAAAATATTTATTAATTAAAAACTATCACAAAATAAAGTAAAGTAACAACAGCAATAAGAACCCAAGGTAATTTTGTATGCCAGGTCCGAGAATTCAGTGGAACCTCGGTTTACAAACTTAATCCATTCCTTGTCCAATTGTTTGTGATCCGAATCAATTTTTCCCATTGCAATTAATGTAAATCCAAATAATGCGTTCTTTGTCCTGAATTTTTTTTAACATATTATGGCTTTATGTGTGGAAATAATACATAAAGGAAATAAATTAGCAGTAATATTAGAAGAAAGCAGTTTAATATACAGTATGTAAAATTTATATTCACCCCACCACCTTGTTCATGCTATGGATGCTTATAACATGTTTCATAATCA
>JAQGBW010004794.1:0-13119 GCA_034698625.1 Julus scanicus
TTATCCATCCACGAGCATTCTTTCCATGCGGAATCATCTTTACTGCAGGAAAGAATGCTCGTGTATGGGGGGCTATTGTGTTCCTACTCCAAACCTCTAGCTTAGAAGTTGTAAATTAAAATTTTCAGCAATTTCGGCCACGATTGCACCATAAATGGGTGAACTTTTGTGGTCATTTGTAAACGTATCTTGGGGGGAAAATACATTGTTATAACGAACTGGCTTTTGTTTAAGGGTTCAATTAAAAAAGGACGTCCCCTAAATATCCTTTATTCCTGAAATTGGGGTCAGTTTTAGCCATGGCATCCCCGGATAACCCAGACGTTTTTACATTTTTATGTTGAAAATTAGGGTATCCAGAAAATGTTTCGGAAAATAAAGGCCCATCCTATACATGTTCAAGTACCTGTCTGGCTACAAATTCCAGATTTTTCCCCATTTTTCTGCATTTTTCTGCTTAACGGAAATTTTACTGACCTCGAAGGGAAATTCCACCGTGAAATTGGTGTGAAACATAGTTAGTCATAATTCCCTACTATCTCGGGGTTTTAAAAATGCAAGTAAATTTGGGGCTGGTCACTGGTGACACATCTAATCCGGTGTCCATTTCCCCTTTCACGGACCTTTAAACTCAATAAAACAGAAAATGGAAAACTGAGAAATGTCCATGATTAGCCAGTAGATCTTAATCCCCTTTTTGAATGGCCCCTTAGGATGTTCCGGTAATTAGTCACCAGAATATGACTGAAAAGTGTGAGTCCCCAAATGACTGGAAAAACCTTCATTCCTATTAATATATACGTTGGACACTGCCAATTCCCAGCTCGATGTCCATTAAGTGTTAAAAAAAGTGTTCATGATTTATTCAGCTCCACTTTAAGATTCGTAATATCGTCACCACAAAAAGGTGAAAAACATGGTGAAAACGTGTTTGGACAAGCAGTGTGAGTGCCTTGTTTTGCTTCGGATCTATCCGCTTGAAATATCGGGTTTACGAGCCTAGAAAAGGGACGAGTGAGGGGAGAGAATGAGGCTTTTAAAATAGTAGTAGCCTCGGTTCGCTCCCCCAGGAGAAAACTCCGCCTACGTGAAAAGCTCAAGTAGAAAAAAGCCAAACAACAATGGAGATGCCACGTATACAGGCTTCCAACACGGTGCCAAAAAAGAGATTAAAAAAAAAGGCCAACCCGTTGGACGTGGGCCTGTTTATTATTGGTCGCTGGCCGTTCGGTGGGAGACGAACGTACTTACTTTTTTTTTTTCGTTTGCTTTTGCACTCTGTATTGGTTTTTGCATTTTGGACGATTTCCAAAATGGTTTGATAAAGCGGGCGACTGATTGAGCGGTATCAGGAGACTCGACGGTCCCTTTTTTTATTATTTTCTACGTGGCCAAGATGGCTTCCCAGTGCAGCACGGCTGATGCAATAAATGCACTCGTCTTGCGCTTTTCATTTTCGGTTGTAATAATGCTAGTTGTTTAAAAATATCGAATTTAAATCAAAAGGTCCTTCTAAACATATCGTATGGGGCTCGTGGAAATATATTTGTCGTTGATTAATTATAATTAATGCACTCGTCTATAGGGCCGTTTAACTCTAGGGGCTTCTTTAAAGCTGCACGCGCGTTCCATCTTTCTCCGCACGTGCATTCCGTTCCAAATTCGGTGTTCTGATTTAAAATTCTATTTACACGAAATACTGTGTGCATTTAAGTGATGTGTATTCATATTTTAAGTGACCCGGTTTGAAAAAACAATATATGAACATGTTTACCTGTGTATGGGCCCATATTTATTCCATTGCTGGCCACGTGTAGACCATACTAAGCCTTTGGATATCGCAATAAGCAGGTACATATGTTTAAAACAAAAGTGAACGTACACTCCATATATGATAGTGCATAGTGTATTGCTGCACGCGCGTTCTATCGTTCTGCTCGTGCGTTCCAATGTGCTTGCACGTGCGTGATTCTGTTCCAAATTCGGTGTTCTGATTTAAAATTCTATTTATGCTAATGACTTTTTTCAATCAAAGTCGGGAAATGTGCTTGAATTTTTAATCACCTCGGAAAGGTAGGGAATTATGCTTGAAATTTGTGTTAAAACACCAGCTAATGCTGAAATTTACTATCCCGGTAGGGACATTTCTGTTAATCGTAAAAATGGAATTCTCTATGGAAATGTTGGTGCTGTTTGGAAAAGGATATTATGGTAATTGGTCGTGAGATAGAGATCCTTGAAATCCTCGTACATTCTTTCCTGCAAAATGTACTGTGGTTCATTTATTGTTTTGAGGATGCAATGTATCACGAGTGCACTCACGCAAAACATTGTGTTATTGTTATTTTCGTTTTTAGAAAATCAACGTTGCATTTGTCATTCATTGGTTAAAATAGGAGTCTCTTTTCAATGCTGTTCTCCATTGCAGTAGTTGCTGCTTTATGGCCGTATTGAAGGAGACCAGATGGTGCAGTTTGCTGCTCGCGTGTAACGTTCTGGAGGAAATCACTATGAAAATGGGATTTATAGTTCATTTAATGTCCAGTTGTCGCAATATAAGTACAGTACGTTCAATTGGCGTGGGCGTTAACAGATTTTTGCCAGAAATATTCGTTTAGGACAGCCTGGTTTAGGTTATAAACCTTCTGCAGACACTGTTTTTCAATCAAAGTTTTTGTAAGGGTTGAAAATGAACCTGCGTCTCATGGTGAAAAGAAGACACCCTCTCTTGTGAGAATAACTTGATGTGCCTTTACACAAATTTTCAGTGTGCCGCAAGTTGAAAAATGTTGATTTTGGAACGCCTCCTCGTGCGTCACGTGCACGTGCTGCGAAGAACGTGTTGTTGTTCTTAATACGAATTCAGTTCTCTCTCGTTCGTGCTGCTAATTTAATGTTAAATTAAACTCGTTTCATTCGTTAAATTTCAATAACTTCTGCTCAAACATAATGCTGGTATAATTTATATTTCTTGTGTTTTCTATTTTGCATATTGAAGCTAGATTTTCTACCCTTTCCACTAACTAGTATTGGAACATATACATATATGTTAGTAAATAGAATGTTCCGTTAATGGCGCGACGTGAGGCCTAGACGAATTTCTGCCTTGAACCTTCAATTATAAGTGGACTAAAATGTTGTTTGTTGGTGGGCCTCCGCACCTGGATCGCAGGGGTGAGTGCACCTATTAAATCCGAAGCTGTTCCAATTTCTGTTTTGTAGAAAACGGGGTCACGGTTCGCTTCCACGTACAATTTTCGTGACGTCATCGTAATCCAAAACGTCGTCGCACCAGAAAGACGAGATCCCAATCTGCTGCGTCTGGCAACGATGAACGTTCGGTGGCCATTTTGGAAATGTCGATTTATCACGCCTGGTAGCGTTGAAAGTACGGTTAGACTTCGACGCATGTGTACGGTGTTCAGATTTTTGGAAACAACAACCTAGAAATGAAACATCCTTTGGAGGAGAGTGGTGCGGCTGAAAACACATTTCTCTGCTTGTTTAAACGTGGATAATCATCACGAGTGGACTCGATTTGCACACAAAAATGCCAATGCTGCTATTTTCAATATCGTCCAGAATCAGTCAGCTATCTCAGTCGTGGATTATTTTGTGTTGTTTACTAGAAGTCGTTTGATCTGATGGAACGTGGCGGCCATCTTGATTTTTTTTATTCTTTTTTTTTTTTTTTAACTACATGTAGTATTTGTAACTCTTCAAATAACCAGACCAATTTTTGGCCATGGTTGGCATGCAGATGTGCCTATTGACTTTACTTAACATACTCTGATCTTCCGTTACCTTATCTTTATTACCAGTGTAGCCTTCATTTCTCCAACTAAACACGATGCTTTTATTTATTTGTGTATCAATGAGATAAAATACACGTACTGTTTTATATGGTGGGTACATGTACACTTTGAATTTATTTATATGATCGTTTTTATTTGTAATACGCCCGGATGGTAAAATTATTATTATTATATATACGTGCCATGGTAAAAGTTCGGGCAATAATCTAAGTCTGGTTTTTTTTAATAATAAATTGACTTAAAACATCATATATGGTCATAAATGTTTACATATATTTATGCAGTATGTAGACTATCACATACGGATACGAAGGTAAAATAGCAATTGTTTTATTACAATGAAATCAGTCGTTTTTACGACCTTGGATCCAAAGCAGTCATCAGTTTTTGCCAGCACGAAACGGGGTGATTAATTTTGTGGTAGAGAAATACATGTATGCTTTATCGAGACTGTAGAACAGTGGTTGGTACTTAAGATTTCCCAACTATTTTTCTTCATACGGAAATGACGTTTTCAACCTATTGAACACCTTCCGCAAATTTTGAATGATTTGTTTAACATTTTTGCAGCTGTATCGATAGTCTGCCGATTGAGGAACTGAAAACATATGTTCGTGAAGCAATATAATGGTGTCGCAAACATTGTTCGTTCGATATGCATGTTGGCGTGTTGGAAAATCTGATTTTTCAATGAAAAGTTAATTTTATACGCTGAATCTATCAGACATTCGCGTGGACTGACTGTGAATAGAACTGTTGCAAAGTACACAGCGGTGGCACAACACGATTTTCTATTTCCCTCATCAGATAGTTGAATGTTTGTAATCCCATTTCCAAACTTTTAAGGTCGCCACAGATTCAAAACAGTGCAGAAATTTAAAATATTTATACTGCGTGCGTGCACATCAGAACCATGCATGATGTACTAAAAATGGAGGCATTCTATTCTATCTTTCGATCTGCACGTGCATCCTGTTCCAAATTCGGTATTCTCGTTTTCTTCACGTGCGTTCCATCTTTTTGATGCACGTGCATTCTGTTCCAAATTCGGTATTCTCATTTATAAAATTCTATTATTACTAGAAGCTTATACAGTGTTGTTGATTAAGCGCAATTGTTCCAGGTTCAAGCCTGTTTTCCAGTCACATTATTATTCATTCCTGGATTGTTAAAGTTAGTATGTTAAGATGGTCGATTAATGGCGAGATTAACAATGCCAGTAAGTATAAATATCAGTGCCGGTATCGTGGCTACGCCCCCAAAATATCGTAGTTCACCCGACCCGGATTCGTGCGTGCTTCTATTGGGTTTGTGTCGGGTGTGCCAGTTCTTTTTCCTTTATTGTGTATTAGAAATAAGGTGAATCGATTGACCCTCGCCTTTTGTTTGTTTCTTCGTTCGTTTCATTTAAAATGGGAATTTGTCTTTAGTTTTAGACCACGCCCGCCTTCACGTTTTCCTCCTAACGTCGGCTACTTAGTTTTTTATTTCTTTCTTCGAACAAAAAGTTCGTGTGCGTCACAAACTGCGCATTTGGAACGGTTTTCTGTGTTCCATCTACGACGACTGCTGTGTGATGTACTTGTTCAGGCGCAATGGCCCGACTTAGACCTTGATCTCGATTCTTGCTTTTTATTATTATTATATTCATATTTATTTTTTCACGTTTCGTGTGTCTGCTACTTAGCGAGGTTTCTGTTATTTAAAAAAAGTTCTTTTTTGGATTCTTTACAACGAGTTCTATATACTCCTAGACCCTAGCTGCGAGACTTATTCCAAGCTTTCAAAATTCCTCTAGCAATATCTTGTAAAGTTGTGGATATAATCATGTTCATGTATGATAATCTCAATATGCAGTGGAACCTCGGTCTACGAACACAATGCGTTGTTTCGCTTCACGAACGATGCTTCAATTAACGAACACATTTCTCCGGACTACCGATCAAAGGTCCGAGTTTCGGCAATTGTTTTGCTAGCTCCAGCAGAACATCTTCGTTACGGATAAGTTTTAAAAAAAACGAGGAACATCTAAAACGTGTTAGAATTTCCGAGGATTTAAATTAAAATCGATATTAGTTTAGAGGATTTAGCCTAAATTGTAAATATGGCAAAAGTTGGTCTCTCGTTTTCTCCACGCCAATTGCAGATGCAATGGATGAGAATCCATCGATGACGTCATTTCAGACTTAAATCATGTGATTAACGACAGAATAGAATAATACACATTTTCCTAATGGAAACAATGTTTGCTAAAGTAAATTTCTTAAACTGAATGTGCGAATGAACTTGATTCGCAGCAACGTCATCATGACGACACCACGTGGTTGTCTTAATTTCCTGTAATGTTGGAAATCATGGATATATATATTTAACTGCTTTCTTCAAATAATACTCTTATATTTATTTCCTTTCTCTATTGCTTCCACATCAAGCCATAACATGATAAAAAAAATGTCTAGGACAAAGAACGCGTTATTTGGATTTACATTAATCGCAATGGAAAACATTGATTCTAATTACGAACATGGTCAATTAACGGATTAAATTCGTAAACCGAGGTTCCACTGTATGTGCTTGATCTACAAATATTGATCATTTCATTTCTATAAGTATCTACAATTTTCAAATATGACATAGGCTAGGGAAAATAGTTCGACACTCACTATATATAGCCTATGTATATTTTTTACGTATTACACATGTTTTCCATTTCCCATTTCATATCTATCGAGGACTTGTCCAACTCAATTAGTCGGGGAATTAATTTATTTATTAATGAAAACTAGTCACTGATTTTTTTAAATTTAAGCTGAAACAAGATACGCTCGCTTACTGAACTGATCTTATCACGTGTAGATTTGAAATAACCGCAACGTTAACCCAAAAATGTTGACCAATGCACGTTGACCTGTTCTAATGGACTGAGTTTTTGTATTTGTCCACCCCAAAATTAGAGTTTTATTTTCACTAGTCTCAACCACTTCTCAAATTGGTTGTCAAAGGATAAATTGTGTAGTTTAAGCTCGACTGTAAGGTCAGTTGACGGTGCTGTCAATCCATCGTATTTTTAGCAGAAACGGTTTTTGTTTTTCTTTAAAAACAACGCTTTTCGTGTTTCTCTCAGGGAGTTGAATATGAGGCAGTTGGCAATGTTTGCGCTTATTGATCCGATGACGTCACTTGTTTTGTCCATTCTAACAAGTGAGTGGTTGAGAAATCGATAACTCGGATGGATCTATGTGCAGTGTCGCTTCTTCTCACAATATAGCGGTCTCTACACCGGCTTTTTTATTTTTTTCTTCGTGGGTTGCTTATAAATTATTTATGGTTCAAATTGTTTTTTAACCCATCTGCGTACAGCTCCGGTTTCATCAAGTTGTCATTTTCACCATGAGAAGACGTGGACACCAATTAATTTTCACGTTTCAAAAGGATGTAGGGATCATCCTAAAAGAACTTCCACGAAATTCCTTCAAAAATTTGGCCCCCTAACCCCCCAGTTCACACTGTGTTGATCTTAGCTCAAACCCCTTTCCCCCCTCCTTTACTTTTGCAAAGTAGGGTGTCCAGAAAATGTGTTTAAACATAACAAAGGGGCCATTCAAAATGAACGTCCTCCTAAAATCCTTAAAAATTGATTAATACCCCCAAAGTGTCCATTTAAGTCAAGATCTCTTCAACCCCTTGTCCACACGGTGCCCATTTTAGTCCAGACTTCCACCTCCTCTCATAGACGTCCTTAATTCTAACACAAGTCATGATATGGATTTTTACCATTTTGTCATAAGTTTTCATTTAGGATGAAATCAATTCCGTGACTTTGGCTACTATATCGGTAGATATGCTTGAAATTGTATCCCTAGTTGAGAAATTTCAGTTACTTTATTGTTTAAAAAACAGGGAATTTTAAAATTATCATTAAAAAATGTCAAAATGGTGTTGGAATTCGTCGTGGTAGGGACCCTTGAAAATGTAAGGGATATATGCCTTGAAATCCTTGAATTTCATAACTTTGGCTACTATATCGAAGGATAAGCTTGAATTTGTATCCCTGGTTTGGAAATTTCCGTTAATTTGTTGAATAGAGGGAAACAACTTTGAAATTGTGTAGCAATTGAACGTGGTAAAGGCCCTTAAAAATATGAGGAATCCTTAAAATCCTTGAATTTCATGACTTAGGCTACTATATCGAAAAATACGCTTGAATTTTTATCCCTGGTTTAAAATTTTTCGTTAATTTGTTGTATAGGGGAAAAAGCTTTCAAATTGTGTAGCAATTGGTAGTGGTAAAGGCCCATGAAAATATGAGGAATCCTTAAAATCCTTGAATTCCATGACTTTGGCTACTATATCGAGAATTACACTTGAATTTTTATCCCTGGTTTGGAATCCCTTAATTTGTTGTATAGGGGCAAAAGCTTTAAAATTGTATAGCAATTTGTTCTGGCAAAGGCCCTTGAAAATGTAAGGAATATGCCTTGAAATCCTTGAATTCCATGACTTAGGCTACTATAATATCGAAGAATACGCTTGAATTTTTATCCCTGGTTTGGAAATTTCCGTTAATTTGTTGAATAGAGGGAAACAACTTAGAAATTGTGTAGCAATTGAACGTGGTAAAGGCCCTTGAAAATATGAGGAATCGTTAAAATCCTTGAATTTCATGACTTAGGCTACTATATCGAAAAATACGCTTGAATTTTTATCCCTGGTTTGAAAATTTTCGTTAATTTGTTGTATAGGGGCAAAAGCTTTCAAATTGTGTAGCAATTGGTAGTGGTAAAGGCCCATGAAAATATGAGGAATCCTTAAAATCCTTGAATTCCATGACTTTGGCTACTATATCGAGAATTACACTTGAATTTTTATCCCTGGTTTGGAATCCCTTAATTTGTTGTATAGGGGCAAAAGCTTTAAAATTGTATAGCAATTTGTTCTGGCAAAGGCCCTTGAAAATGTAAGGAATATGCCTTGAAATCCTTGAATTCCATGACTTAGGCTACTATAATATCGAAGAATACGCTTGAATTTTTATCCCTGGTTTGGAAATTTCCGTTCATTTGTTGTATAGAGGGAAACAACTTAGAAATTGTGTAGTAATTGGTCGTGGTAAAGATCCTTGAAAATATGAGGGAGAAACCTTGAAATCCTTGCATTTCCAGGACACCGTTACGTGACAATTCTACAAATATGTGCGCACTTTCATCAAGGGTATTTTTTTAGTGGTCTTATCTGAGTTTGTGAGGGTAACGTCATCTGAATCAGGCCTGGTTTTGTAAAAAAAAATTAAAAAAAAGGACAGCTTTCTTAGGGCTAAGTTTAACCAGATGCAAAATCCATGGGAATTCTGAGTTTATACCTGGGCTAAAAACTCGTTCTCAACCCCTGCGTTTAGAACTGCGCCCTTTTCGACATAAATCGAACGCCCTCTTCTATCATTGGCCAACGAGGCGACCAATGAGAAGGAGGAGCGTCTGAATGATGCCTCTGGATTAATCCATTACGAACGACTGAGGGTAGACGGGAACATTTTTGCAGGCTTCTGTTCTGTTCGTAGTTTGTACCAAAATAAATTATCGATTTTTGGTAGCTGCTTTTGAGTCGCCGGAACTGAAACTTGGGATCGAGGAAAAACAGTCGATGTGGGACAGCTAGGCTTATGACACTACAAAAGGCAGCTTATTGTTTGTAAATTAACTGCAATCTGGATTTTACTACTGGAATTGAAACGCGTTTTTCCTTTTTTAAACTCTTGTTTACCCAACTTTAGTTTGGGTGTCCGAAAATATAAGGAAAATTTGAAATGTGCCGGGCGTGTGTGAATGATTCAACAGATTTCTATTAAAATACGATATGAGGAGATAAAAACTTGTTTTTTTACACTGACGGAACTGACGTGTGTAAATGCACCTTTATGGCGATGATGTTGTCGATGTTAGGGGCCATTTAAAACGAACAACTACGAAAATACTTCAAAAATTTACCCCTTGTCCACATGGTGTTCATTTTAGCCCAGACCCTTCCCTCCCCTGGTGAAAAAACCAATAGCGATTTCTATTGTTATTTGGAACGTTGTTTTTTATTGGTATCAATAGAGAATTTCTATTGCCAACGTTAAAAACAAACAAACAAACAAAATTTCTATTGGTTTCAATTGTTTTCTATTGTTTTCTAATGTTCAGTCAATACAGCTAAACCATAGAAGTCAATACAGGAATCATAGAAAACAATTAAAACCAATAAAGTGTTAAAATAACAACAGAAATCTCTGTTGGTTTCTATTGGTTTTTTTTCTCCAAGGTCCCATATAAACTTCCTTAATTTTGTTGTTGTTGAAAAGTATAGTTTTCTTCAGAGGATTCAAAAGATAAATACAGGGGAACCTCGATTTACGAACTTAATCCGTTCCTTAACCCTGTTCGTAATCCGAATTCATGTAAATTCAAATAATGCGTTCTTTGCCCTAGACATTTTTTTAAAAACAAATTATGGCTTTTTGAGTGGAAATAATACAGAAAGGAAACCTTTGATCGGTGGTCCAGAGAAATGTGTTCGTGAACTGAAGCATCGTTCGTGAAGAAGACCGATTTGTTCGTAGACATAGACGTTCGTAAACAGTTTCCACTGTATATACACAAAGGTTTAAAGGAAAACCAAAATAGTTTTCTAGGAATAAAAACCTGGTCATTTTTGTGAAAGCGATGGTTTTATTTATCCTTAACAATTTGCGTGTTGAGGAAAAAGCAAAATAGTTGCCACGTCATCCGTAAACTGCTGGCATCAGACCATATCATAATTCGATATTAAAAAAAATAAAGTAGTCCTACATCACGAATGTATTCTGCACGCGTAAATAATATAAAAAAACGCATCAATGAGACGGAATAAAATAGGAAAGCTGAGTTTGACTCATCCGGCTATTAATGGCGTATCTAACACGAGGTAGCATTTTAATGACACCATTGTGTGACCATGTGTACAGCAGACATTTCACACTTATACAGTGGAACCTCGCTTAACGAGCGACCAGGGTTCCCACAGACCTGGAAAACCTGGAATAGTCAGGGAAAAATGTAATATTTGAGAAGAAGTCAAGGAAATTTACTATACAAATTGTTGAACTTTTAAAAGCTTAAATTAATTTGCTGGACTTTGGACAAAATGAGGGAAATAGTTATTAGCCGTAATAGGTTTTCTACTAGTGAGGGTAATTTTTCAATCTAGATGTTCTATTTCAGCCCTTTTTGAACGGGATTAAAAATCCGATTTCTTGTGGTTAAAATGCAAGTTTTCTGCAGGAAAATCGCAATTTTCGGGAATAAAAATCCGATTTTAATGCAGTAAAAAACAGATTTTTCTGTGGTAAAAATGCAAATTTTCGGCTGCAAAATTGCATTTTCGGGATTAAAAATCCGATTTTTCTGAGTTTTTGACACAATTTGCAACACATGTATGAAAAAAACATGCTGAAAACATTGTTTTAAGAGGTTGTTGTGTATGTTTGATGTTTATGTTTCGTTTGGTGGATACTTAGCTAAAGGAAAAAAATGTTTCTCAAATGTTTCGTGACGTAGTTGATGACGTAGAGTATTGTCAATTTGAACCATGTGGTTTTCATTTTGAAATATGCCAAGCTCCGCCTTGTTTCTCGAAATGTGTCATAGGTGCGTACACTCGTGTTTTTTTTTTTTGTTTTTGACACAATTTGCAACACATGGTTAGAAAAACATGCTGAAAACATTGTTTTAAGAGGTTTTTTTTGTCTTTTTTGACACATGGTTGGAAAAACATGCTGAAAACAATGTTTTAGAGTTTTTTGTGTATGTTTGATGTTTATGTTTCGTTTGGTGGATACTTAACTAAAGGAAAAAATGTTTCTCAAATGTTTCGTGACGTAGTTGATGACGTAGAGTATTGTCAATTTGAACCATTTGGTTTTCATTTTGAAATATGCCAAGCTCCGCCTTGTTTCTCGAAATGTGTCATAGGTGCGTACACTCGTGTTTTTTTTTTTTGTTTTTGACACAATTTGCAACACATGGTTAGAAAAACATGCTGAAAACATTGTTTTAAGAGGTTTTTTTTGTCTTTTTTGACACATGGTTGGAAAAACATGCTGAAAACAATGTTTTAGAGTTTTTTGTGTATGTTTGATGTTTCTGTTTCGTTTGGTGGATACTTAGCTCTAATATTTGTGTCCCATCTTGGTTGTGTCCTTTCTCCTTTAAAATGCGTCGTCGCAGTCGTTTTGTGTGCCAGCGACTTGAGGTTTCTTTATCCTCGGGTTGCCATGATAACGCTTTTGAAATTGCGATCACTTTTGAAAGTTATCGATTTGTGCCGCCCACGTCGCATCACGATTGCGACCGTAGCGCCCCCGAGCGTCGTCTCATCTGATGCCATCCTAATTTAATCGCCTTTCGCGCAATCGCCCAACGATATTTTTTATTCATTTTCTACACGGCTTTGCGTAATAGTTGTACAACGTGCTCGTATGAAAATTGACGGCGATCGAGGCGCCACCTGCACGCAGTATCTTTTCTGGCTTCCATGGAATCGTAGTTTTTGACCCTTCGTTTTTTTGGTCCAATGCAATCTCATTCTCAAGTATTAAACAAATGCCAAAAGACAAAACTTTCGACTCTTACATTGGGCATCTAGTGGCTTCTTATCTCCTCATTAGGGTCATTCAAAAAAAAACGCCCCCAAATTCATTCCAAAAATTGACCTCTACCCCTCCACCCCTGTCCATTTTGGTCCAGTCCAGTAGTATAGGAAAAGTCACTTTTTGTAGTCATCTCTGTATAATCTTTTTTTGTACATTAATGTATTTTTTTAAAACATTTTTTGTTCTCAACTAAGTATAAAAACTAATAATATCAAAACAAAAATAAACTGTTATTATTTTACTTGTCCCCCTCATAAACGTTCTTAATATTTTTGAAAAGTAAGGTGTCCTGAAAATGTTGGAACATACAACACCCATCCTATACATTTCCAAGCACCCCCTCGCTACCAATTCCACGACATTTTAACTAATTTGTCTGATTAACGGAAATTTCCTAACCTCGAAATGAAATTCCAGCATGAAATTGGTGTTTATCACAAATGTAGGCATAATTCCCGACGTTTTAAAAATTCGAGTGCATTTGGGACTGGGGACATATTTCTTCTGGAGTCCATTTCCCCTATTCCCTGACTTTTAAAATCGAAAAACTGAAAACTACCATCATTACTGGATGTCCCCCCTCCCTCCCCCCATTGTTCACTCTTGAGGACGTCCTTTTTGAATGGCCCCAAATCT
>JAQGBW010004795.1:0-13117 GCA_034698625.1 Julus scanicus
TGGGAATTTCTCCCATCCGTAAAAATTCCCACCGACCTCGACCTGGGAGCGAACCCAGCATCTTAGGATCGAGAGGCTAGCACGTAACCCACTCGACCATCGGCGTCGGCTACAATATAGGTACAAAACAGCGATTGTACACTTTACTCACTTCAATTTTATTGTTGTTAAGATGCAGGCTTCTAAGTTGAACAAGTCTCTCCAGTTTTTCGATCCTTTCTATTTTGTTGTTATTCACGTTCAGGAGTCGCAGATTTATTAGTCCTTGCAAATCTTGTAACTTGCTGATTTGGTTATATCCCAGAAACAAGTGACTGTAATTTGAAGGGGTAAAAGTTTTAGTCTGAAAATTATCCAAAATATATAATGGTCGTTCTTATAATAATATGCATCAACCAATATTCACTAAAGATATTCAGATTATTTTATTTAAACGCAAGTTTTCCGACAAATTGTTTCTTGACTTTTGGAACCATTGCATGGTGCAGTTTAGCAAAGTTTGCCAAAATAATGGACGACCCATGCAGAATTTTGACCATACTTACGTCAAATTGGTTAGTGGTTCAAGATTTTTAATTTTAGTCAGTTGGTTGTCTTCCAAGTCCAGCCACACGAGGCTTTCGCATTGAGGACTGTGAAATTTACCAATCGAAGTAAGCCGGTTTTCATACAAGTTCAGTATCTGAAATTTATTTACACGACGAGTTATGTTGTTACACCGAAGCACACAAACTTCATTGAACACAACTAAAATTACATGAACCTTACTTTAACTCCCTGCAAATTCTTTAATTCCTCCACGTCTTCCATGTTTTTTAGATGCCTCTCGAATAAATCAAGGGTATTGGACTGTCAAAATTAGTAGTCAATAAATATTTAGGTTAACCACTAATCCTTTGTTAAATCTTTTGCTAAGTAGAGTTAAATTATGGGAAACGAAAAATTAAATAATTACAGTTCTTTCGACAGCCATGGTGTAATACTAATTGCAGGTGACGATACAAACCGGAGTTTTCTCCCAAATTTAAACCCATCATGAATCAAATTGCTATTTATCGATTCTGTCACCAATTTGTAATCATTGGCGGAAATCCATGAACGCCCTCTATGTATGATTCCAAGTACTACATGTTAAATTTAATACTTTGCAGCAACAAGAGCATTTGGATTTTTTTTCTAGTATAAATGGCAGAAATTGTGTTTATTTTTACAAATCAACAACATTAATTTACAAGATTTGGAAATAATTGCAAATTTTTTTGCTAGTGCTAATTCCGATGCAAAATTCAAGGTTAGCTAGCCTAGGGGTCATTCAAAAAGGACATGGCAAATTTAAAGGATTGGCATTTGTATGTTCCATCAAAGTTTCTGGAAACTATACTTTTCGAAATAAAAAGGGACGTCTATGAGGGGTGGCGGATGGGAGGGGGTCTGGGCTAAAATGGATACCATTTGGACAGGGGGTAGGATGTAAATTTTTAAAGGAATTTCGGGGATGTTCTTTTTTGAATGGCCCCTAGACCTAGTCCATTTCTGCTAAATTTCACCACGTTGTACTTTCATTTCTATTTGTCGGGCAACACGAAAGGTTAGAGGAGGATACGTTAAAGGTATGGGGTGACTTGTTTGCTTTAATTATAGACATTTTGCACTTGATTGCAACCTGATTGGACAATAATCCAGGCTAAAATATGTACATGCATTTTGCTACCTGGGATTAGTTGCAGTTAAGGAATTTTGTTACAACCTAGTTGAAATCAATGTTTCATGGGCAGTAATCGAGTACATTGAAAGGAATTGTGTAAGGAGTGAAAGAGTAATAGAATAAAAAAATAGTAAGCGAATATTAAGGTGCCATCACGAGACTCAGCTCGTCTCGACGATATACTATAAAAAAGTACGAGTACTAGTACGAGTACAAGCATTCAGTTCCAAAAATTTACTCCCAATTGGGGAATTGCAAATGTTATTGAGTAGTAAAGCTGGCTCTCCACCAAGACGTTCATGTACTACGTACAAACACGTTTTTACAAACATACGCAAAAAAAGTTTGCCTTCCAGGTTTATTTTACCCGCCATTTCGAAATATATGTAAATGTAAAATTTGTGCACGTATTAAATGTCTTTAATAGCTGTAAAATTTTGATATTTACGTTTATTTACAAAATGGTGGCTGAAACAAACCCGGAGGGCAAACTTATTTGCATATGTTTGTAAAAACGTGTTTATACGTGTATACATGAACGTCTTGGTGGAGAGCTGGCTTAACGTAGATACAAAAGTACTCGCAGTGGGCGATTACAAATAACTCCAATGTATATAATCGAGTATAAATAAAGTATACTTTAAAGTATGTAATTAGGTCGCAGTTATTATATTTGAATAGCGAGAATGAGTAACTTGAAGGGTTATCCTAAAAGCTAATATAAATTCGTACATCCTAATTTTTACATTTCTATAGTTAAGATTTTTTTGTCTGTTTTTTCTTTTTAATTATTACTGTCTTGCAGTGGGGGTGCTAAGATTTTTGTCACTGCCTGTAAAAAAACCGGTGTTTAAAATAAATTGAGTTCCCTAAGCAATAAGTTTGCAATCCACCATACTCGCAATGGGTACTTGTATTGATCATGAGTACAGTTAACCCAAATTTGATTACTATATACTACTCGTACTACATGAAGTACGAATTACAAGTACTCATACTCAATACTTCTGCTCTTGAGTACGAATTTGCTCATTTGATGTGACTACTAGCTGATTACATGTACTTAAACTGTAGGGTATGATTCCTTCGCAATCTTATTCAGTACTCCTGCTCATGAGTCCATTACCTGACAGGTTTTGTGTTGTTTAAAGGTAAACTAATTATATTTTATAAAGCAGCTTATGTATTGCGAAAACTTAATCTTTTAAATGTATTGTAAGAAATTTTTCAGATTTTACACTTAAAAACCAAAGGATGATTTTATTTCCTTATAAAACCAGTTTCATAATCGATGGCTAAAGCTGAAAACACACAGACAAGAACATGATACGAAAACTAGTCCACTTTATCATGGTTTTCAAATATTACTACGAGCAATGACAAGATAAAAACTTAGTACAGCAATAAGATACACTGCTAGATTTCAGACACTTCAATCTATCCAACAATCAAATCAAGATGATCTAGAAATTTAAATATATATTTAAAAAACCCTATCATTCCGGATAGTTATTGCACGTTCTAAAATGGGAATCAAATTTTGTTTAGAAAAATCTCAATCCTTAAATTCTTCCCATTAGTTCTAATTACAGGATGTGATTCCTCATCCAAAGATTTATTTTGAAATTAAGATTGAATTTTATCAAAGGGCTAGATCACCTTAATTCGATTTCATGTATTTTAATTGAGATATGTACAGTTTAAAAATCAAGCTAGATTGTATATGGACTCGCAATTGCCATATTTGCACCTCATTTAACTTTTAAATGTTGATATACATTGTACATGTAGTGCATGTAAATACATGTTCTTTTTTGGGTTTTTTCACCCTGGGAATGTATGCTAGTAATGAAGTACAAATTGTCTATATGTGCTTGCTGTTTGACCATGAAGGCCAATTTCTAGCATGGCATTTCATGTTTTTTCCACCCTGGGAATAAATGATCCATGTACATTATTTGACTTTCACCCAAAAAAAGCATGACTAACCATTAAATACAAATAAAATTGATAGATTTGCATGCATGAAGCAGACTAATAGTTTTCCTCGTTAGCAGAATCGCTATCGGTATCAGTATCGGTATCATCAATGGTTTCCTGATACTCGTGTACATTTTGTCTCTTATCTCCATCGATGTAACTCACTTGAGTTAGTATCCTTAACAAGACCATGCGAAGCGCAGAATTCTCTATGAACGTAAGTGTTTCTGTTTGCACGCGCAACACCTCCAGTTTGGGAAGCAATTTCAATTTAGCCAATTCTCGAATATCTGTCAGTGGATTGTTTGTTAACTGAAAAGAAAAATCATGTTAAAAACACACTTTTGGATCATGTAGTGAGTCCAGATAAATAAGTATTCAAATTTAAGGTCACCCAGAGTAGAAAAAAAACGTATGGGGCATGCATGTAACTTATTCTATACTTTTCTGGATCAGTAATTTGACTTATCTGGGCATTCACATATAGGGCTTAAACTTAACTGTACTGTAATGTCAGACTTGGGAAAATTGTACTCATGAGCAGGAGTACTGATTATGAGTTTATTGGAATCGTAGGCTACTCCATAGTGAGTGCAGTACAATATGCTAATAAGGATACATTCACATTGGCCTTTAGGTTAACTTTCTTCTTAAGTGTCTCATTTTCGGTACTCAAATGTATTCAGTGTACTTGATTATTGACTTGAAGTATTTCTATTCCTACTAGATTATTGGTACTTATATAATTTCAGATTATACGTTAATGCTCGAGGACTTTTGTAATCACCCATTGTGAGTACATTTTTGTTAGCTAGTGCATTGTACTCGTGTGTTTTGAGTATACATTTTACATTCAATTATAACTTATACTCAGTACTATTTTACTCGTTACTCAAAGTCATTTAATGTATTCAATGCAATGATACAATGCCTGACTTGTGTAGGGTCATTCACATGTATAATTTAGTCTATATACATAGCTATATATGGCAATATAATATGGACACATATTCGGTACATGTAAATTCACATTTGCATATTTAAAGGACCCAAATATAAGTGGATACAGAAGCACAATATAAATTTGTATTATAGTATTATAATTCACCCTAGATTTATAGAACGTTGTCAAACATGCATGGTTTCAGGGTTATCACTGTTTGCCTAATCATAATTTTTTTTAACCTGCTATATAAACTTATAGAAACTTACCGATAATATCATCAGATTGGGAAAAAATCCAAAACTGCATTTCTTTTCTTTGTCTAAGATTTATACAAATGCATTTTATTAGTTAATTAAAGTCATACTTGTAGTTCTTAGAAACCTCAAGATTGCCACACTGCATTCTTGAGGTGTCCTGAGGGAAAAAAATGAAAGCATCATTACCAAAGTAAGATGGAAGATCAAAAACCCACAAGTTATTAAAATCCAAGGAAAGATTGGTTAAACAGATCAACTTTGGAGCATCTGACAAACTGATTAAGTCGTTTTTCTGTAATGGAACATATAGACATTAGCACCCCCTAGAATATAGGGAATTTGGAACACTGGTTAATAGGGTCAGCTGTGATCAATTAAATAATATATATACTCACTATGTACTTATCTATACATTATATATGATACGTTAATATTAAAACAAGTTGTAGCACTCTTACTCAGCATGGTGAATCTGACTTGATATTAATAACTTTTACCTCAAGAGACAGCCAAGTAAGTTTTTCCTGATTATGAAGTCTCTTTAAACGCATGATTTTATTGGCAGACAAATCGAGTACCCAAAGCTCGGTTAGTGTTTCCAAATTTTCAATTTCCTAAATAATATACAGAAAATTCTCACCAATTTTTAACTAAAAAATATACTTTGGTCCATCCCAAGGACCAATTTACTCACAGTGATTAAATTATTATTGAGATACAGTTTTTGTAGCCCAACGAGTTGATCCAACCCTTTAATTTTTCTTATCTTGTTGAAATCCAAATGCAGAGTTTCCAGATTTTTCAGATTATCAAGGTTTTCAATCTCTGATATTTTGTTTTTTGACAGATCCAGATAACTGAAAAATAATTGATAGACTAATGAGTCCAAGATTAATGTAGAGTACAGTTAGAGTACAGCATGGCTTCAGTACCATTTGGACTAAATTATTCTGACTTTTTGGTTTTACGAGACAATAAATCCAGTCAAGAAAAATTACATTTCTTTATTTTATGGCCCTTTCAGGAAAACCATTGGACCCCTGGAATGTTGACCCTGGTATACATTACCATAGAAGTGGGGTAAAATTATACATTTCACAAAATTTTCACTTGATAACCATTTGGTAGATTTTGTTTAATACAATTTTGATAAACAGTCGCTTAGTTAAAACACATATCACGACAATTTTAGATCAATTTGCGTAAAAAATGTTTTGGTAAAAAGTGTCTCAATGCTCCCCAGTCTACCCTATACCTTTGTATGGAATGCAGGTGCCCCTGACAAAAATTTATCATATGGAACCTCTTTCTAAGATTCGGTGACTCAAAAATTGAATATTGTGATGTGCATACATGACTTAAAAATCCGGGAATCTTAAGTCAAAAAATGGGGTCGTCCATGTATTTCAGGCAGTTTTTTGGCATGTAATACGCAATAGATTCAATGTTCAAAACGGCAGAAGATAAAAATTTACTTACAGTAAATTGGACAGAGAATCCAAATTTCTAATGGCTTTTAAACTGTTGTTGGAAATTTCAAGCCACGTCAAGGACAAACAAAGAGACATTTGAAAAGGAGTAATGTGCTGGATGGCATTCCAATTGAGCATTACTCGCTTAAAATAAAAAAGCATTTTTTAAAAAAATTTAAATTGCATAAAAACATTGAAAAAGTGTATTTTTAAGAATTTATTTATTTTTCAGGCTAGTTTATCTCAACATCGGCATTCTACGAATTCATTTACCAATTACAAGATGGCCGCGATTTTGTTACAAAAGTTGTGAAAACCAAAAGCAATTTTAGCAAGGTGAATAATATGGTAAGTCATGTTCTTTTTGTTAGTCAAATTTTCTTTTAAAAGTTGTAAACTTGTGAAACACGAGGATTAATTTCAATGAAACGCATATAAAATTTAATCAGAAAAATTTCAGTTACAAATTGATAAGCCTTACTTCCAGTTCTGCCATGTTGTGCAACTCTTCCACATCTTCCATGCTTTCAATGTTTCTCCCGGACCTATCAAGAGTGTTAGTCTAAAAAAATTACATTATATGTATAGCTTATTGTGTAAATTATCACTTATGCAAAAATTGATAATGAATGGTCCCAAAAATCCTTTCAAAAAAGGTGATTGCAAATTAAACAAATGTGGTTACCTCTGTAGGATTCATGGCTTTGTGAGGTGAAAAGATAAAATAAGGTTTATTCCAATGTTTTCACCCCCATATTATCACATTTGCTTAGTCACGCCTTCTGCCTATGACCCGGAAATGACATACATGTAAATATTTAAGTGCATTTACGGATTTGGTGCCTTACAAACAACCAATTAAAACTAACTTTGGTTTCTGCAAAAGGTCGATCCTTGAACCCAAACTTTTTAATATTTGCTATCAAATACCAAAATAATGCGTTGTAATAAGACCAATAGATGTGCAATTAGCCAAAGAACGCTGAATTGTCGTCACTCACATATTTTATTGGCTCATTTTGGAGTCATAGTGGACATTTATTTTGAAAAATTGATTTTGAAAAATTTAAATTTGAAAATTTATTTTAAAAAATTTAAATTTGAAAATTTATTTTGAAAAATTTAAATTTGAAAATTTATTTTAAAAAATTTAAATTTGAAAATTTATTTTGAAAAATTTATTTAATTTAAATTTGTAAAATTTAATTTGAAAATTTATTTTGAAAAATTTATTTAATTTAAATTTGTAAAATTTAATTTGAAAAATTTATTTTGAAAAATTTATTTAATTTAAATTTGTAAAATTTAATTTGAAAAATTTAATTTGAAAATTTATTTTAAAAAATTTAATTTGAAAATTTATTTTGAAAAATTTATTTTGAAAATTTTATTTTGAAAATTTAAATTTAAAAATTTATTTTAAAAAAATATATTTTGAAAATTTTATTTTTAAAAATTTATTTTGGAAAATTTATTTTGGAAAATTTATTTTGAAAAATTGATTTTTAAAAATTTAAATTGGAAAATTTATTTTGAAAAATTGATTTTGAAAAATTTATTTTGAAAATTTATTTTGAAAAATTTAATTTAAAAAATTCATTTTAAAAAAAATATATTTAAAAAATTTTTTTTTGAAAATTTATTTTAAAAAAATATATTTTGAAAAATTTATTTTAAAAAAATATATTTTGAAAAATTTATTTTAAAAAAATATATTTTGAAAAATTTTTTTTGAAAATTTTTTTTTGAGAATTTATTTTGAAAAATTTATTTAATTTTATTTTAAAAATTTATTTTGAAAATTTTATTTTGAAAAATTGATTTTGAAAAATTTAAATTTGAAAATTTATTTTGAAAAAATGATTTTTAAAAATTTATTTTGGAAAATTTATTTTGGAAAATTTATTTTGAAAAATTGATTTTTAAAAATTTAAATTGGAAAATTTATTTTGAAAAATTGATTTTGAAAAATTTATTTTGAAAATTTATTTTGAAAAATTTAATTTAAAAAATTCATTTTAAAAAAAATATATTTAAAAAATTTTTTTTTGAAAATTTATTTTAAAAAAATATATTTTGAAAAATTTATTTTAAAAAAATATATTTTGAAAAATTTATTTTGAAAATTTTTTTTTGAGAATTTATTTTGAAAAATTTATTTAATTTTATTTTAAAAATTTATTTAATTTTATTTTAAAAATTTATTTTGAAAATTTTATTTTGAAAAATTGATTTTGAAAAATTTAAATTTAAAAATTTATTTTGAAAAAATGATTTTGAAAATTTTATTTTGTAAAATTTAATTTGAAAATTTAATTTGAAAAATTTATTTTGAACATTTTATTTTAAAATTTTTATTTTTCTATTGTTTGTGTTTATTTCATCCAGGTTGAAACTAATTAATTGGCTACAACTAACCTAACATTTCGAGTTTTCAAAGAAACTCATTAACTTCATGTTAAGTTTCACCACATCAATATACTGATTTTTTGCCTAGATTTTATAAGTACAGTTCATTTAAAGCTAATTTAATGCTAGAGTTTTTAGTCCAGACATTAACATGATAAAAATATTTTATTTTCACAAAGTATTTAAAAATTACGAGCAATATCAGAGCAAATCGCTAGTAGGATAATGGCTTCAAATGATTCAATTTGTGATATTTTATAATATGTTCGATGTTATGATCCATCATCCTTCAAGCTCGTCAAAGTCTTCGATTATTGTTTTCATCATCACTTAAATCAGTATTGTTGTTGTTGTTGTCATCCTCGGCTTCTTGAACTTCTGGTACAGCGTTTGGAATTTGAATTCCTGGTCTAGCGTTTGGATCTTCACCTCTGTCAAAACCTTCAACCGAATCTTCTTTCCAATCATCACTGGAAGGTCCAGCAGCATCGACTTCTCTAATATTTTCATTTTTGACAATCGCATTCGGAGAAAACACCCCGTCAAATACCGAAACATCGGGCAAAGCAGCACTGAATTGATGTATCTGACTGGCACTAGTGTCGCAGAGGTTGGTAAGTGGAACATTGCCAGCCATTACGAGTTCGAAGAGATTCTTGAAAATTCTTAATTTTTTCACTTCTTGAAGACTGGTTATCTCATTGCAACTCAACTGAAATTATAATGAAAGCAATTTAGTTTTGAGTAACCATATACATGTTTTTCCACATATTGGAAAATAACCAGAAATTGTACATTCAGACATTTTCAATTTCTAATCACATACAGTATTGCACTTTTAGTAAGTTTCATGACCCAAATATCAGTTGTTCCCGCATTCAGAAACTTACCCATAAGAATTTAAGATTAGGGAAAACTGGCAACGTTTTTCCGGTTTCTTCATCTACATAATAACAGAAAAATGCATTGTTAAGAAAATGGGGATACTAAAATTGTTGACAACTCAAGGATGCTACATTCTTGATGTTCATAGAAGAAAACTCACCGTTGTAAGTTGGAATGGTGAGAGTTCTAACTTTGTTGCTACCCCAGAACAGTTTTTTCAAACTTATCAGAGGAAATGAATGGTCCAAAGTGGTCACCAGATTACCCTGAAATGGAAATTCTTATTAGCGCCCTACTGAGTCTTCATCCATCTCCAGCTGTGGAAGTGGTAAAACTACGGTATCAGTTTAAGTTTACTTACATTAATATTTAGCAATTTAAGTTTATTTTGATTTTCGAGATTCTGGATTTTTCGGATTTGGTTGAAGGCCAAATCGAGTGCTGTCAGTGCGGTTAATTTTTCCAAATTTTCAATGGCCTACAAATAATAGCAATAGT
Source organism: Julus scanicus (assembly GCA_034698625.1). Lineage (NCBI taxonomy): Eukaryota > Metazoa > Arthropoda > Diplopoda > Julida > Julidae > Julus > Julus scanicus. Next base: position 10,153 of record JAQGBW010004795.1, read on the forward strand.
TATTGTAGTTACACATCGCCTTAATTTAAGGATAGTTATGATGTAACATGTTCCAAGTAACAATCTGAAATTTCTTCACCTTTATTTCGTTGCAGTTAAGATGCAGGTGTTTGAGACAAACCAGTTCTTCTAGTCCTTTTATTTTGGCTATTTTATTCATTTCCAGGTGCAGGATTTGAAGTTTTTTAAGTTGATTTAGGTTTTCGATTTCTTCGATTTCGTTATTCGACAGATTCAAGTAACTAAGTGGTGAAACAATGACTGATTAAGAATGTGGTTACATATGGACTAACAAAAAGGCTCGAAACAAAGGATTTCCACAAAATCCAAAATACCTAGAATTTCAAATTTTGCCTCCTAAACATTTCCAATGTGGCCCCAAGATCTAACAATTGGCCTAACTAAGACCGAACTAGCATGGCAATAAATACCCAATACCTTACATGTCTAATATGTATGTATGCCCCAATCTTTGTCAATCCATAAATTTAGACAAACTTCTTAACTAATAACTTCCGGTTTAGTGGGAGAGTAAAATGTTACTCATTCTTACGTTAAGTTGACGAGGGGATTGAGACAATTTAATTTGGTTATCTTATTGTTGTTCAGTTTAAGTCCAACCAATTCGTTACAGTAGTTTCGGTTGAATACGGTGATCTTTTGGATCAAATTGTTATTCAGCAGTAGTACCTATAATGATAAAATGAAAGCAGATTCAAACAACTGTTTACAATAAATTATCTACCTTTAAAATCAACCCAAGACAAATCAAGGATATTCATAGCGACTTAAAGAATCTAGCTTAGTTAATAGTTTGATAAAATGTGCAGGCCTGACGAGAGAGGGGGAAAGGGGGGGAAAATACCCCGGGCCCGGGATTTTTAGGGACCCGGGCCTCCAGAATATGTGTGAAAAAAATTTGAAATGAATGTTGAAAATGACCTTTCAAAATTGTCATGAAAACTGAAAAACGCAATTTTCAATGGTAAAAACGCAAATTTTCTTTGGTAAAAGCGCAAATTTTCTACGTTAAAAACGCACTTTTTCTATGGTAAAAACGCAGATTTTCTATAATAAAAACGCAATTTTTCTAAGGCAAAAGCGCAAATTTTCTATGGTGTAAATGCAAATTTTCTTTATTAAAAACGTAAATTTTATTTGGTAAAAATGGAATTTTTCTGAGGTAAAAACGAGGACCATATATTCTCCTCCCTTTCCCCCAGACCCAGCCCTGGCTCTCGGCGCCACTGAAAATGTGCAAAGAAAGCCTAATATAGCTAATTGGTTGTAAATTAATTGTAAGACAACTTTTCAAGTCTAATCTTTTTTTCTTACTGAAATCCTTCTAAGATTTCTCAAATCTTCCTGGTCTTCCATCTTTATAATTCTTCTGTTGGATAAATCAAGCACGACCTGTAAATATTATATATATATATATATATTAATGAACGACAATTAAGAATTATAATATATGCGGATTTACTGAATCAAAATCTGTTAAATGAAAGTAAACGTTTGCGTTTTGTCTCTTTGGTGGAAAAGCTAAATTTGGACTTGTATGCTGTATTGGCAAAATTTGACATTTATGGTAAAATATGATTAGATCTGTTCATAAACATAATTACCATTTTCTAAAATGATTGTAGATTTTTTTTTTCTAAAAATAATGATTCTGTAAAAAAAAAAAAGACTGTAGTCGATCAGAATGAGATTTACCACAATTTATAGGCTGTGATCTATTAACCTTTTACCTTTATTGACTTGTACTTTAATCAGTTTTTCTTATTTAATTGACAGGAATTTCCAAATGTAATTATGCAAAACGATGGTAATATTATAGTGTCAGTTGTTTGCGCATGTCCAGATAAGGTTAAAGTTTCATTTACACACGTCGGTTCCGTCAATATGATAAAATGTCAATAACATTTTAGTAGCTAACTATATAGCTTTTAATATACATTTATTTTTCCAGAAAATTATTGTATGACGGAACTGAACGGAGACGGAACATCGAAGTCTTTACAAGGTTAATTACCATAATACGAAGTTGTTCATATATGCGTCCTGCCGAATCATTGGTGACGTCATCGCCCATCGAATGTTTGGCAATATGTGTTCAAGAATTCCCTTCCGAATTCCAGGAATTTTTTTATTCCAAGGATTTTCATTTCCCTTTGAGAATCAAGAGAAAAAGGATGGCTGGAACAACGTAAGACAAATTTGTTTATTTATTTGAATTTTTGGGTCTTGCAGTCAGTAGTAATATGAGCAGAAGTACTGATTACGAGTACCAATATAAACACATACTATGTAAGGACTCATACTGCATAGTATGAGTATTATCTTAACCAGATTTGGGCTCGTAGTGACTATACTAGTAAGGAGAAATGCAAAAGTGTAGTTTAGGGAACTCATTCGTTGCAAACAAATGCATTTAAAACTTTAAGAAATCTTAATAATGGAAGGAGAAAAAAGAATAGTACATCCAATAAAAACAGGATCATATGAACTAGAAATGTAAAAATTAAGGTACATTAAAATAAGCTTTTAGGATGACCCTCATTTCAAGTTACTCATTCTGGTTACTCAACTGTTTAAAAATGCGACCTGGTTGCATACTTATAAAGTATTTCTATCCATACTTAAATTCAATTCAACGCGGTACACTAAAGTCAGCAATTAAATGCCATATGGTGAGGAATGTTCAGGAGAATGCTCCTATGGCATCATTTTTATATTGAATTTTTACTAAATCTGGACTTTCGCCAGGATTTATCATCGCCTAATCGCATGCAAAAAGAAGGACCAATAGTAAGCAGTCGTCTTGGCATGAAGCTCGGTCAAAGGATTTGAGTGATTATTTCTACTCCTATAGTGATCATCAGGCGTTAAGGCCCTTTCACCCCACATGTATTTCAATGGGTCAAACTTACACTTCTCCCAGTTTTCAAGCAAAAAAAGTTAA
>JAQGBW010004796.1:0-13116 GCA_034698625.1 Julus scanicus
TGAAAAATGTCCGTTACTTTGAATTCTTGTGCTGCCACAGACATTTTTCAAACTTGTTTATTAATTTTAAAAAAATTACCATCTTAAAGTGAAAAACGACAATCGGATGACCTTGCTGATTTATCAAGCTATCTTAACCAGTTTTTATTTTTATTTAATCTCTGTGTGACGTTGAGTGTCGTTGCATATTTACCCATTAAAAAGGATAGGGTTTCAAACCCCGCTAACAGACACCAAAAACTCAATTTGATTAAGATCTGGGTTGTTAGCAAGCCAATCAATGCATTTGACATTAGTTTCTTGCCACCACTGTTGTACGAGTTTGCATTTATGGAGCAGGAGCATTATCATGTTAAAAAATACTGTTGGTCACCAAACTGATCTTCAGCACTTGATAACAAAAAGTATTCCAGTATGTCTTTATAGGTTGCTCCATTAATAGTGCTGGTGCATATGCACACTGTCAATGCCTAATGATGACATGCATCCCCTGATCATAATTTCAAGTGGAAACTTCACTGTTGATTGAAGATGGCTCTTGTCAGATTTTTCCTATGGACATCTCCACACCATTGTGCCCACATTATCACCATAACCAGGCATATTCGACTCATCTGAGCAGATAATGGAATCCAACTGCTCTTGGGTCCAATCTGCCTGGGATATGATGATTATGTAGGCACAGAGGTCTGGAGACGTCCAGATGAAAAAAAATTTCAAGAGCCATCTTTAATGAACAGTGAACTTCAGAAGTTTCCGCTCGGAATTATGATCTGGGGATGCATGTCATCATTAGGCATTGGCAAGAGTGCGCATATGCACCAGCACTATTAATGGAGCAGCCTATAAACACATACTGGAATACTTTTTGTTATCGTGTGCCAAAGATCAGTTTGGTAACAAACTGATGTCAAATGCATTGATTGGATTACTAACAGCCTAGTTCTTAATCCAATTGAGAATCTTTGGTGTCTGTTAAAGAAAAACATTGCAGGAAAAACACTGAAGGTAGCCATTCATAGTGGCTGGAATTCCATAACACCAGACCAGTGCAAACGCCTTAAATAAAATGTCAAATCGCGTGGCTGCTGTTATCAAGTCAAAGGCTTATATTTTATGGAACAGATGAAGAGCTCCTGTTCATTTGCTGTGCAAACTTTGACCCTTGCATATGTCATTAGTTACTGAATAAAACGTCTATTATGTTAGTATCATTTGTGATTCCAATGTGTTTTCAGGTTTCTAATGTTTTCTAATAGTGGTCTAATACTTTTGGCGAGGGGTTGTATTACCCTATGAGAGTTACACATGGTAGATGGTATTCTAATATACATCTACAACTAATATAAGGAGTTACATAGGGTATGTACCGACGCCGGCGGTAGAGTTGGTTACGTGCTTGCCTCTCGATCCTAAGGTATGGAGTTTGCTCCCCGATAGAGGTCTGTCGGAATTTTTACGGATAGGACAAATTCTCTAAGTGCCGGCTCTTTCGGATGTGAGTTTAAAGCGAGGTCGGGTGTTGTTTGATACACGTTAAGGACCACTCGAAAGGGAGTGAAAGTTCCCCCTCGTAGTCAAAATTCTCAGGTAGATGATGAAGGCTAATTCCCTGGCGTAGTTGCAAAAAAAAGGCTAACGTTAAAAAAATTAACAAACAAGCAACCAACACTGATGCATACTTAATTACATTAATACTCAAGGAAATTTTATAATCACCTTTCGAGTGAAATTTGTACTCATGTTTGAGTATATTTGTATTAAATTACTCTTGTAATTAATAGTCTTCTTATCGTTATACTCAAGTATTCAACGTGCTCAATTACATGTGTACTCATAATTTTAGATAACCTTGATACTAAACGACATCTGCACTCACTCTTTGTGAGCACACGTGCAATCGAGCACTTTTTTACTCACTACTCGGTTACTCGTCACTCAAATTCATTTAATGTACTCAATTACTGCCCAACACTGCCAGGTGGGCTAGCCGAGTCTTGGGTCATTTTTACGTGTTACTAGAAATAAATGTTTTTGTAAAGTAAGAACAAAGTGAAAAAATTCCAAAATTTTCTAGAAAAACCTGGAAAGTCAAGGAATTTTATTTTTAAATAATGTGGGAACCTTGATATATTATCACAAAAAAGTATTTTGAAGTAATTCACGTTTAATAAGTTTTTCCCTCATAAGAAGTTCGAAAACTCCTGTTTCTTGAAAAATTCTTAACAGGAGTCTACTGTATAGAATTTCAAGGTAATGCTTCGGCATTCTCTTAAGAGAGCTATTTTTAAAAATGTGTGAATTTTGGTGACATTGTTTAGCAGTTTCATCTCGAATTTTGGTTGTTAGTTTTTCTGTGATGGAGCGCTTCTCACAAGTTCTCAGTATCAATAATCATTTACTATTTAAATTGTAATCATTGCAGGGAATTGGTACCATTTCAATGACAGCACGGTCACTCGCACTGATGAGCAGACCGTTGCCAAGTGCAAGGCATACATCATTTTCTACATACGCCGCGAGTTCAAGCTCCCACCTGTAGTTACGTGATAGGACATCAACCATTAGACATTTCAACCCACGACATCTTCAGCGCTGAAGATAGAAGGTGCATCTGTATATTTTCCAAGAATGGGTTAACCTCGTCTCCAAATGGACCTACAGAATTGCAAAATATCCAATTAGGAAGTAAATCTTTTATTGGGAAAGTAACATACAAAAGGTGGCCAGAATCATTGATGGACTCTGGCCATCATAATTTCCATGAATGACTCCATGCAAAACGAGGCCAGAAGCACTGTTTCCTTGCTTGGTTCAGTGTTGGGGCTCCGATTTATATATTTTTTCTTTAGTCTTGCAACAAGTTCCTTGATGGTCACAATGCTGAATTATTGGTTCTTAACTTGTCATGCTAATTGCTTCTTATAGTTGGAAGTAGTTGCCAACAACTATGATTTTAATGGTGACACTTATTGGTCGACTTCAAAATAAATGTTGTGGTCTGAAATATTTGTTAAGGGATCAACTGCATTCTGGAACAAGCTAGTTCTGATAAATAATTCAGTCGCAGTTGAAACTCATTCAAAACTTAAGGTAACATACAGTTATTGAGTCTAAAAGACCTATCCGCCATAGAAAAACATCCAAATTTTACAAAAAAAAAAATTCCTATTGCAAAAGAATATTTATATTGGAAATGATGTTTTTTTTTTATAAATTAAAGTTCTCCCCTCGTATTTCTTGTACATAAATATAAAAGAATTAAAATTTCGAATGGGACATGAAAAAAAATTGCGTTTTTATATATTTTTCATTATTGCATCAGTTGTATTTCTTTCTATATTAGTTTTTTTTAAGCAACAAAAAAATTGCTTTTTTTAGTTTGAAGAAAATATTATTACACTTAATTGTGTTTATAAACTGTGGATGCTTTCTCAGGAATGCATTATGAAAGTACTGTTAGAAAATTGGGTTTGGTTACATAATTTTATGGCTGAATACAGATTTTGATTCTACTTGTAAACGCTAAAAAACACCCAGAGATTTAATCACTAAAATAAAAAAATATATTCTTTTATGACGCATACATTTGTGCATCTTTTTTGTCCACGATTCATTGCCAGATATTCAAAGTACAATTTAATGTTCAGTTTTCTGCAAAACTACATTCCAGCTTTGAAAACTGTATACTAAATTGTACTTTGAATATCTGGCACTGAATCATAGACAAAAAGATTTATTTACGAAAAAATAAACTACACCATCAGTCACCTCTCACTATGCAGCTACATCACATCTGACACAGGCAACTACACACTGCAATCTCCAACTTCATAAACGCACTTGACATAGCAAAACTTGCCATGAAAACAGCAGCACCATATTATGGTATTAAAGGCTACATAGGGTAAAAACTTAAAAATAGTTTTAGGCTGCTTGGCAATTTACAAGCAAGTTTTGATTTCACACCCCAATAGTAACTAGAGAATTATACTACAAGCGTCAGCTTGCACACGTGCCTGTGCCGCTAAACAGATACAAAGCACAGCTAGCACGCGTTTATTTAAAAAAAATTGTGATTGGTATGTAATTTTATAATTCATTTAAGATGAAAAAGCCGTTTAAGTATTACGTTGTTAAATTAATTGAATTTATTGAGGTCTTCGGGACAAAACTTTGAATTGTTTTAAGGACTGAATTTAAAAAAAAAATGCGGATGTACGCACCTTCTCTCAAATTTTCTGTATTTTCTTCTAAGATATAGCAGGACAAGTAAGTTGGACTGTTTTCTAATATTTCTTAGAACATTCATTTTAAAATGCAAACGGTAAAAAGAAATTTTTATCACGTTATTATCATTGTTATATTGTGTGTGTGAAAATGACCTTGGTGTGATCAATCTGCTGAGCAGAAAATAATGCTCGTAAAATATGGTATACTGAGTCTCCTCAACAAGCACAGACTGCAAACACCAAACTTTTTCCCCCCCTTCCTCCCCCCCCCCCAATTATTCTCCAATGACTGACTTTTCCAAGGCTTTTGATTCAGTGGTCCACCACAGTCTTTCAGCAAAACTTAAAAGATCTACATTTTTGCACATCTACTTACACATGAGTACATATAAACATCGACTAACCTGCATACAGTCCTTGCCAAAATGATAGAGACAACCCATTTTTCCATTATATCTGGTAAAACAGGGTAGATACAAAGGTAAGATTATAGCAATGAATTCATCATTAGGTTATTAAACACATGCATATGCAAATATTGTGGTGATTGTTAAACCAGGAATATTTGTATTGCAACATTTGCAAATAATGGTCAGACAAAATGATAGAGGCATTGGAAATATTTTGGTTTCAATGCCATTTTTTTAATTTTTTTTATTGAAAACTTTATTCTCGCCATGTTGGGGGAAAACGCCGCTAATTGATACAGCGTATGGAAAAACAATAAGGTGAATTAATACATTTTATAAGATGAATGAGAGCAAGTCAAAATAGGGTGGGGGTGCGACAATGAATGTGAATTACAAGTGGTGGAAGGCGTGATCAGCAATATAAGAAGACAAAAAAAGTTGGAAGTGAATAAGTCCCATTAAAATAATTTGCTAGCATGATGATAGTCTGTTAGATTAACATCACGGCGGCCGGCGGCGGTCCTGTTCTCCGTTAAGGTGTATGAGTTTTCGCAGAGCCATTTCCATGAATTTCCAGTAGCTGTCGGTGTGAATGTTGCGGAATGCTCTATGGTCTATTACACCGTATCGCAGGCGCTCGGTGCTAAATGCTTCACAGTTTTCCAAAACGTTGAGAGCCGTCTGGTGTACGTTGGGATCACATATGCAAGCGGCATCCTGGGTGATATGAAAACGGTGTAAATAAGCTCGGAAGGCCCCATGTCCGGTCAGGAAGTGTGGCGTCCTAGCTGCGAATAGCTGTGAAGCCTCATCTAGCGTTGGAAGGTGGTACGACACGTGGAATTTTCCTGCAGCTCTGGATGCTTGGGCCTGTGTATCGTAAATGCGGTTCCATTCCGTCATAGTCAGTCGTCGCAGGCCCGACTTGACAAAGCAGATTGGCACCCGGTCGTAGGAAGGGGTCGTGCGTTGTATGGCTGCCTCTCCCGCGAGTTCATCTGCTCGCTCGTTGCCCTGAATGCCAATGTGGGCCTTTACCCAAGAAAGCGATGCCACTAATCCCAGCCGGTCGGCTCGGCGCAGCGCTTCATGAGTGGCGGTTACGAAGGGGTTGGTGGAGGAGCGATCGTGGAGAGAGTCCAGGGTGGAGCGGGAGTCGGAGAAGATCCTGAAATTTGCATGCCAGTCAAAAGCCCATTCAGCAGCACGGAGCACGGCGAGAGCTTCTGCCTGCGCCACTGAGCAGTATGCTGCCAGTTTCAGTTTGCGAGTGAGGATGATGTGTTGACCGGCATAGACCACGAACGCTGCTCCCACTCCATATGCAGACTTGCTTCCGTCAGTGAATATGCGGAGGTGTCCAGCTGGAGTTGCATCCACATTATTCTGGGAGGTTGCCAAGGTGTAGCTTGGGGACAGGCGTAGGGCAGGATGCAGAAGGTCAAAGGCAGATGTTCTGATCTCCAGTCGTCGATCCCTTGGTAGCAGGTCGGTCACTCCAGAGGCATACGCAGCCGACACCCGCGCCAGCTCTTCTATCCGCAGGTGGAGTGGTGCTATTTGAGCGATAGCCTGCGCTGCCACCAGAGAAGTGGTCCGGTACGCCTTTGAGGCCGCGATGACAAATGGTCGTTGAAAGGTATCGAGTTGTCGCCAAATGTACCGGTATTGCAGGGCCCGGGACCAGATTTCTGCGGCATATGTGACCACAGGCTCATCGGCTCGGAGGTAGTGTCCTCAGTATAAACGAAGAGGACCCCCAAGAGATTCTCACTATTCTGGAGATGTTGCGGTATGATGCTTGGGCCATTTTTAGAACATAACGTACGTGTGCAGTGAATCGCAGACTCTCATCCACTATTACACCTAATACACGCTTGCTAGGCACTCGGTGCCTAGCTGGGATTATTGGATAACCCATTAGTATGGGTCCCATTAATTATGTAAAAAAACCATCACTCCGCAGGGATCAAACCTATGCACCATTCGTTTCCAGTTCAATACTTTACCACTTACCTACCAATGATTCCTGATGAAAAGTCATTGAAAGAGGTATATATATGCACGTTTGAATGCGATTTGATGGAAATTACTAAAAATTTTGTTAAGTGATTTCTCTTACAATCACACCTATACCTCGATATTATCGCCTTTTTTAATTATGACACTGATTCGATTTACGCCCTGCAATACTACGTTATATGGCTCAAAAAAATGCTGTAATTAAACAAAGTGGTCAAAAATTGTGATAAGTTATTCCAATTTGCACAAACAAGGTCGGATTTGGCTAACAATAAAACACTTATGGGTTTCACTTCGCTAAAGAAGGCAAAAAAATGAAAATCGCAATGCAGAAAAATTGATTCATTATACGGCTTTTTTGATATAAGGCCACCTTTTCCGGAACGTTATCTAGGTTGTAAAGCGAGGTATGGGTGTATTCTGGTAAAGAACAACACACAGCCTTAATTGTTCAACATAGTACATTAAATCTAATTAGTAAAAGATTTATCTCATTGAGTTCCATTTAATGAAATCCCATTAATAATGGGTTCTCAGTATTCTCATTGCTTTTCTTATGAGACCACAAGATTTTTAAAATATATTGTCTTATGATCCAAACAAAACATCTTATGGTCCAAATTGTACCATTTTGCAATAAACCAAAAGAAATTTAAATATATTAATTATAGGTTTTAATTGTTTAGTTGTATTGTCTAATGATTCAAACAATACTTTCTAAGATCCAAACAATACAAAACTGTTGGTGACCAATAGAACTTGAATTGTTTTACTGGTTTGAATTTTTTAGTTGTATATTGTCTAATGATCCAAACAATAGAAATCTGTTGGTGACCAATAGAACTTGAATTGTTTTATTTGTTTGAATTGTTTAGTTGTATTGTCTAATGATCCTAACAATAGAAAACTGTTGGTGACCAATAGAACTTGAATTATTTTATTGGTTTGGGCTGTTTTATTATATTGTCCAATGATCCGACCAATACATACTATGAGCCAGTCAATACAAAAATACTTTTGGTCAATAGTATATCTCATTGGCCTGTCCATTGAGCAGAAATGTTTTATTTCTCGTCAATGATGCAGAAGACCAAGCAGCAGCGAGGGGAGAAAGATAATAGTGGAACCAATGAGATATACTTAGACTAGAGTGATCGAAGCTCCCCTCCCGTGATTCAAATTGAACCTGCGGTGGCCATGTTGGATGAAGGCAAAACACTGAATAAACATACCGTACAAACGAGGATTATCTCGTTTTCTTGTGAGTACTTATGATGTTTTTTTTGTTTGATCTGTTGGAAATGAAGATCTCGAACAACGACTTGTTTTGAGGGAAACATGTTTATTTTGAAAGACTGGCAATAATGTACATTACACGGAATTATAAAAAGGCATGGGATAAAGGGTCAATCGCAGAACTGGGACCAACGGCAGGTAGCGGCAGGTAAGTAACTCCTCTTACAGGCCATCGTAGGGCGGTTGTAATGGTCGGCGGACCTCATTGTGTCGTATGAAGACGTGAGTAGCCGTGGCAAGTGCCTTCGGTACAAATATGGGGGCACGGCCATGGGCGATGTTAGGGGCCAGGTGGAGCAACTCCATGTGCTGGCGGAGCTGACCTGCGAAACTAAAGGGATCAACCATCGCAGAAGAGCGGTTGCCACTGGCCATGGTTAAATTGCTGGAGGACCGCTCCAACTGTTATGTCAAAGGCGTCGACCATCATGCCTAGTTGTCTGAAAGCGGAACGGTGCGCCAGCCTGGTGGCTTCAGCAAGGTCGTGCTTGCATTGGAGGAAGGCTTGCTTTGCCTCTGGGGTCCATACGATCGGGCATCAGTCGTTTTAGTGCTGTTGAGTTGGTACTGATTCAGCAGCGCCTGGTGCTGTGTGGCATGCGGGGTGAATCGGCGGTAGAAGTTCAGCATGGCGAGGAACTGCCGCATCTGCTGGACCTCGGTTTATTCGAGCAAGTCCATGAGTGCTGCGACCTTTTTGGGCAATGGGCGAATGCCTGCCGCCGAAACTCGTACCTGAGAAAGGAGACCTTTTGCTTGCCAAACTCGCATTTGTTAGGATTGATAATGGCGCCAAACTTTCAAAAATGCTCGAAGACGGTGCGGAGGTGCTCCAGGTGTTCGTCATTGTCCTTGGACCCGATAAGGATGTCATCGAAGTACAAGCTATAGAAGTCGAGTCCCTGCAGAACTTCGTGGATTAACCGCTGGAAAATTTGCGCCGCGTTGCAGAGACCAAATGACATTGCGGGAAACTCGAAGAGGCCGAAGGGCGTGAGGATGGCGGTCTTCTGCACGTCTGCTAGGCTGACGGGAATCTGATGGTAAGCCTGGTTGAGGTCGATTGTTGAAAAAACCCGGGCGCCGTGCGGGTGCTGCGTGCAGTCCTGGATGTGCGGGACGGGGTATCTGTCGGGTATCATGGACACATTGAGATGGCGGTAATCCCCGCAAGGTCTTAAATCGCCGAAGGGTTTACGAACCATTAGCAACGGACTTGCCCACTGGCTTTTAGACCGTCGGCAGATCCCCTAGGCGAGCATGAACTTAAACTCAGCCTTGGTAGCCTTGAGACGGTCAATAGGAAGACGGCGTGCCTTGGCAAACACCGGCGAGCTGGTGGTTTCAATGTAGTGGAGGACCTCGTGTTTCGGGGACGATATGTGCATGCGTACGCACAAGGTCGGGGTACTGAGCGAGCAAGCATTAGTATTTGGAGTCGCCGGCCATGGCCCGGACACTGCTAGGGGAACTGGCAGTGGTGCGTCTGAAGGTGTGCAGCTGCGTTGTGGAATCGATGAGCCGTTTTTCGGCAAGGTCAACGAGCAGCCGGTAATGCGCCAGAAAGTCTTCTCCGCTGATTGGTTGCATTACAGAGGCGATGATGAACGGCTAATTTAGTGTGCGGCGGATTCCTAGGTTAAGCGTCACAAGGCAGGTGCCAAAGTTGGGGATCACCATGTTGTTGGCAGCGAACAGTTGAATTCAATCACGGGGTCCGCGTGCTTCCTCTGCCATGGGGTAATAACCAAGACGTCTGCCCTGGTGTCAATGAGAAACAGGTCCCTGTGCGCTTGTCGGTGACAGTCAGGCGCTGTATGCAAGGTGGGCCATTGGCGCTAGCTGCAGCTAGCAATGGCCACTTCTGTTTCCCTGGTTGAATAAGCAGGGGTCACGGCCTTGACGTGCATCCTCGCCGAAGGTCTGATGATACCAGCAGTGGTTGGGACTGTCTCTGCTGCGCTCTGGCGTCTGGGCTTAGCTCCGTGAACTTGATTGTTGGCAAGAGCGTGTGCATGATCGGGCCTCGGTGTTGCGCAGCTCATGGACGGAGGTTGACAAGCTGGCGATTGTAGACGTCATGGTGGCTATTGATGTGGCCAGGGCGTCGTATCGGGAGGTAATATCTTTGTCGGGTTTTGCGGTGGCTGCTGCGATGGAGTGGTGCGCCTGGCGAGGTTGGCGAGCGGCTCGGACAATAGTAAGGATGCTACTCACGTACGCGAGGAGTCGTTGGAACCACAGCTCCTGCAGGAGTTCGTCATTCATTCGTCCGCCGGTCAACTCTTTCATCCGCTGAAGCAGGTCTGAAGGGCGTTGGTCCTCAAGCGAAAGGTCCTGCAGGAGAATGTGGAGGCGCTGCATCTCAGAATCTGCAAACTGTTCGATGATGCTGGCTTTAAGTGTCTTGTACTTGCTGGACTCTGGGTGGCTCATGAGCAGGTCCCCGATCTAGCTGGCAATGGAGGCTTTCCTGGGTCCCCACGATGCCTTCAAAACCTGGTCTTGTCGCTGGTGATGTTGCAGGTCCGGCAGAGGGCCTCAATTTAGATGAACCAGATTGATAAGTTCGCTTTCCAAAAGGGTGTAGCCATAAATGAGACACGGGAGACGTCGGCTAGTGAAGTGGTCGGTGGTTTGGAGTCCTCCATTCCGGGCGTAAATGTGTCGACGGCGTAAATCAGCTGGGACGGCAGGTTCTTTTTTTCTGGAGTTTCCTGTTGCAGGAGTTGGTGTGCCTTAACAGAGTTGCGGCGCAGAAATGGTAGCAGTGTTTTATATTCCAATGTCAAAGAAAACAGGCAACTGATTCAAATTAAGGATCGAGGGAAATTCATAGCATGCCCATCACAAGATCTGCTAGTTTTGATACATCACTGTGATCGACTGATACATGCGCATCATAAGGTTGAAAAACTCACCTGTAAAAAATGTTTATAATTGATGGCCTTGACTTTTTTTAAAGTAAGCGTTTGTTTAATGCACATGCTCATTTATTTTATCATTTCTCAAGCAATGGAACATAGCATTATATAAAACTTGTTAAAACAGTCATGGAATTATATTTTGACACATGTATTCGTCAAATGTGCAACCTGGAAAACAGAGACACGGATTAAGTAAGCCTAATTTAATTTAGTTCCAAGGTCACTAGCAACTGAAGTTATCTGAAATTGTTTTATTAAATTGTTTAATTACTTGTACTTTAATTTGTGTTGCCGTACTCTGCTTCTTCTTGACTCTTGTCTTTCAATCAGTCCTGAGCAGTATATTCTCCAAGAAAGACAAAAACTAGAAAACTTTACAAATAAAAATACTTTAAATTATTATGCTTAATGTTTTAAAAAATGACTGCATTTCTTCCTGAAACCTGCTTAAAACCTAAAAATTAATAATGTGATAGGACAGCTTGTGAGTTTAAATTTATCCATAATTTATTGCAAAATTCTTAAGGATTGGCATGCATGGGTGTACAACAATATATCTGAATATATGAGTCATTCTGTAAAATCTCCCCTGTTGCAGCCTGTTACACAGCCTCCTTGTGTAATTTGCTCTTCACTGCTTCGTGGAAAGTTGCTCTAAAAAGTTGGAAATACTTAATTGGAACAGCAGTGGAAAGCAAAGCATGCCTATTTGTTCCAATTTAAAAGCATTCTGAAGTTAAGTTTACAGACCATAGTGTTGTACATTTAAGCCTGTTGCCCACATGGCGAAAATCACTCACAACTCACACCAATTCCCACTTGACGCACCTCACAAAAGGAAAAAAGATTGGTGTTCCTGCTAGTGGCGTGAAGCACGTGACCATTTTTACCATTTTAACATATTTTCTAGCTGGCCGCCATGTTGTGCGCTTCAAAAGTGATGTTTGAATCCGGCATGGCGAGGCTCATTTCCGTAATGTCATGTGAGCTTGCCTCACTTCCTATTGCACATGCGCGAACGTCAACTTCCTGATTTAGCAGATGATTTCATATAAGTTGTGAGTGATTTTTGCAGGTGGGTAACAGGCTTAACTGTTCACTTACCTGTGAAATGAAACCTAATCTCGTCCACTTCTACTGGGGCAGTTGTAGGCCCAACAAAAAGTGCATATTTTGCCTAAAAATACACATAGGGTCATAACATACACAACAGGCACTAAAAAAACACCAGACTTCAATTAAGATATGAAAAAATTACAGGCACTAACATGAAAACAAGAGTATCGGCAAGAGAAAATCCTTGTTTGTACAATGTGCTTATTCAGTGTATGTTTAGCCGCTACCCCTGGAGCCTCTCCTTCTACTGCTCCAAGAGAAGTTAATAGATCGCTAGATTCCCTTCCAGTTTCGTCTGCGGCAGGTGCGGGACCAGGAAGGTTGTCCTGATGGTCCGACGAGCGGAGGTTGCGGCGTGTCGCCATATTCAGCATTGATCAGGCGGTGAGTATGTCGTTACGTTGCTTCCTAGAAATCAGAATTTGGGCTTCTGGCGGGGTCCTTTCCTGAGTTCGATGAAGATATTTTTGGGAGAGGAGGATTAGCTGCTGTGACTTGGTTATCCCTGGATGAGAGGTGATGATCGAGTGACAGCAGTTGACCTGGGTTTCAGAACTGTTGTGCTTGGCAGAGGTTACTATCATCTAGGCCTTAGATGATTTTTGTTGTCTTCGTTGGGCGTTTGAAGTTCTGAAATTTGGCTAAGAAAACATGCAAAAAATGACTGTGTCCAGATTGCAGGTTTTGAGTTGGAAAAAGAAAATAATAGTTTATTCTTTTTTGGTTAAGGTGAAACAGTATACTCTACATGTAGAGAGCAGCGTGGACGCTGCGCTAGAATTAAATTGTTAACTAAATGAAGTTTAATGAGAAAGGTCCTCTATATACAGGGTGATTCAGTAACAAGAAACCAGCAGCTATAAATGTTATCCAGGGTGCCTGTGTAAAATGCAACCCAGGTAGTTGTATAGAGTGTCCAAGGCGCCATTTGGACACACTGGAGTCGATGACCCTGACATGTTTCTTCAAGGTCATCCGGATACTATCTCGTACGTATCCATCCTCCGCAATGGAAGTTAATACAAAACTTGTAGGAAATTCATCCATGGTCGCAACAAACCAAAAAACATGCAAATCCGTTCAGAGGTCACGGAGATATGGCCAAATCCGTTT